>QNTS01004658.1:11587-37494 GCA_003317085.1 Hucho hucho
AACTAGCTAGTGATAGTGAATTTGAACTAGCTAGTGATAGTGAATTTGAACTAGCTAGTGATAGTGAATTTGAACTAGCTAGTGATAGTGAATTTGAACTAGCTAGTGATAGTGAATTTGAACTAGCTAGTGTTAGTGAATTTGAACTAGCTAGTGATAGTGAATTTGAACTAGCTAGTGATAGTGAATTTGAACTAGCTAGTGATAGTGAATTTGAACTAGCTAGTGATAGTGAATTTGAACTAGCTAGTGATAGTGAATTTGAACTAGCTAGTGATAGTGAATTTGAACTAGCTAGTGATAGCGAGTATATGATCTAGCTCGCGTTAGCATCAGACTTACCGTTGTCATCGAAGGAGTCTGATGTGTAGGAGCTGAGAGAGAGAGCTTCAGATGTACTGTCAGAGAAACACGTCACCTCTTCTACCAGATCTTCCACTGTAGACAGATAGAAGAGAGAGGGGCAGAGTTTGTGTGATACTAAACACTAAAACAAACACACAACTGAACAGTGACAGTTAAAAGACTGAAAGGCACATGGAGTTACAGAGAGGAATGAACATAGAGCATTTAATGGAAAATGGTACCCTATTCCCTACACAGTGCATCTGTTGAAAATGACACCCTATTCCCTACACAGTGCATCTGTTGAAAATGACACCCTATTCCCTACACAGTGCATCTGTTGAAAATGACACCCTATTCCCTACACAGTGCATCTGTTGAAAATGACACCCTATTCCCTACACAGTGCATCTGTTAAAAATGACACCCTATTCCCTACACAGAGCATCTGTTGACCAGGGCTCTCTGCACATAGTTCCATTTTCAGTGTCTGACTGACTGACCTAACCCCCTACAACCCTGTTCCATTTTCCACAACACATCATTACAGCACTGTGTGTCGGACGGCGGGGGCGGCAGGTAGCCTAGTGGTTAGAGCGCTGGACTAGTAACCGAAAGGTTGCAAGATCTGAACTATATTGCAAGATCGAATCCCCGAGCTCTCGTTCTGCCCCAGTTAAGAAAAAAAATATTATTTACAATGACAGCCTAGGAACAGTGGGTTAACTGCCTTGTTCAGGGGTAGAACGACAGATTTTTACATTTTCAGCGCGGGGATTCGATCTAGCAACCTTTTGGTTACTGGCCCAACGCTCTAACCACTAGGCTACCTGCCGCCCCATAAAATTGTAGCAGCAGTGTACAAAACAAATGGAGGGGGTGCGGGGGAGGGGTGGGGGGTCAATGTAATAGCCAATTGGCCATTTGATTAACTGTTCAGCAGTCTTATGGCTTGGGGGTAGAAGCTGTTAAGGAGCCTATTGGTCCTAGACTTGGCGCTCCGGTACCGCTTACCGTGCAGTAGCAGAGAAAACAGTCCATGACTAGGGTGACTGCAGTCTCTGACAATTTTATGGCACCGCCAGGTCTTGCTCACATTGGCTACCGAGAGCGTTATCACACGGTCATCCAGAACAGCTGTTGCTCTCGTGCATGCTTCAGTGTTGCTTGCCTCAAAGTGAGCATAAAAGGCATTTAGTTCGTCTGGTAGGCTCGCGTCACTGGGCAGCTCGCGTCTGTGTTTCCCTTTGTAGTCCGTAAAAGTTTTCAAGCCCTGCCACATCCAACGAGCGTCAGAGCCAATGTAGTAGGATTCAATCTTGCCTGTTTGATGGTTTGTCTGCTCTAGCCTTTAGCTCGATGCGGATGTTGCCTGAAATCCATGGCTTCTGGTTGGGATATGTACGTACGGTCACTGTGGGGGCGACGTCGTCGATGCACTTATTGATGAAGCCGATGACCGAGGTGGTATACTCAATGCCACTGGATGAATCCCGGAACATATTCCAGTTTGTGCTAGCAAAACAGTCCTGTAGCGTAGCATCCGCGCCATCTGACCACTTCTGTATTGAGCGAGTCACTGGTACTTCTTGCTTTAGTTTTTGCTTGTAAGCAGGAATCAGGAGGATAGAATTATGGTCAGATTTGCCAAATGGAGGGCGGGGGAGAGCTTTGTATGCATCTCTGTGTGTGGAGTAAAGGTGGTCCAGAGTTGTTTTTCCTCTGGTTGCACATGTGACATGCTGGTAGAAATTAGGTAAAACGGATTGAAGTTTCCCTGCATTAAAGTCCCCGGCCACTAGGAGCGCCGATTCTGGATGAGCATTTTCCTGTTTGCTTATGCCCTTATACAGCTCGTTGAGTGTGGTCTTAGTGCCAGCATCGGTTTGTGGTGGTAAATAGACGGCTACGAATAATATAGATGAGAACTCTCTTGGTAGATAGTGTGGTCTACAGCTTATCATGAGGTATTCTACCTCAGGCGAGCAATACCTCAAGACTTCTTTAATATCAGACATCGCGCACCAGCTGTTATTGACAAAAAGACACACACCCTCACCCTTCGTCTTAACAGACGTAGCTTCTCTGTTCTGCCGGTGCATTGAAAATCCCTCCAGGTCTATATTATCTGTGTCGTCGTTCAGCCACGACTCGGTGAAA
Source organism: Hucho hucho (assembly GCA_003317085.1). Taxonomy (NCBI): domain Eukaryota; kingdom Metazoa; phylum Chordata; class Actinopteri; order Salmoniformes; family Salmonidae; genus Hucho; species Hucho hucho. The sequence continues at coordinate 14,093 of QNTS01004658.1, forward strand.
CATAAGATATTACAGTTCTTAATGTCCCATTGGTAGGATAATCGTAACTGTAGGACATCCATTTTATTTTCCAATAATTGCATGTTAGCAAGTAGAATTATTGGCAGTGGGAGTTTACTCGCTCACCTACGGATTCTCAAAAGCCTGATCTGTGTCCTACTTTCCTCCGTCTTTTCTTCACGCAAATGACGGGGATCTGGGCCTGTTCCCAGGAGAGCAGAATATCTTTCTCGTCGGATTTGTTAAAGGAAAAAGCTTCTTCCAGTCCGTGGTGAGTAATCCCAGTTTTGATGTCCAGAAGTTATTTTCAGTCATAAGAGACGGTAGCAGAAACATTATGTACAAAACAAGTTTAAAAAGTTACAAACGACGCAAAAAAACTAACAAAATAGCACAATTGATTACGGGCATGTAAAACGTCAGCCATCCTCTTCAGCGCTAGGTGTGTGTGTGTTCTCACCAAGAGGAGAGCTGGCTCTCTGAGTCCTCTCCAGTTCATATGCTCTCTGCTCCCACTCCTCCTCTCTTCCATATCTCTCTCTCTCTCGCTCTTCATCCCTCTCTCCCTGCCTCTCCCAGGGAGCTTTATGGACAGGGTTTCGTTCTGAGTGACAGGGCGATGGGGGCTGGAGATTGGGCACCACGCTACACACGGCCACGCCCCTTCTACTAGCCCCGCCCAGGATGTGATGCGAGGAATCAGATGACAAGAAGCTGCTCATCTGGCGGAGACAGGGGAGAGAGGGTTAACACACATACAGTGCCTGTAGGAAAGTATTCAGACCCCTTGACTTTATACACATTGTTACATTACAGAAATTTGTGGAGTGGTTTAAAAAAGAGTTTTAATGACTCCAACCTAAGTGTATGTATAAACCTCCGACTTCAACTGTATGTAGGTGTATTTAGTCATATTAAAACTGTGTAAATAATATAGATCTATATCTCATTATATATACAGTGCATTCGGAAAGTATTCAGACCCCTTGACTTTTTCTGCATTTTGTTACGTTACAGCCTTATTCTAAAATTGATTAAATAAATAAAAATCCTCAGCAATCTACACACAATACCCCATAATGACAAAACAAGGTTTTTAGAAATGTTTGCAAATGTATATATATATAAAAACTGAAATACCTTATTTACATAAGTATTAAGACCCTTTGCTATGACATTCAAAATTGAGCTCAGGTGCATCCTGTTTCCATTGATCATTCTTGAGATGTTTCTACAACTTGATCCGAGTACTGTCAATATAAGGTCCCACAGTTGACAGTGCATGTCAGAGCAAAAACCAAGCCGAGACAGGATTGTGTCGAGGCACAGATCTGGGGAAGGGTACGAAAACATTTCTGCTGCATTGAAGGTCCCCAAGAAAACAGTGGCCTCCATCATTCTTAAATTGAAAAAAATTGGAACCAGCAAGACTCTTCCTAGAGCTGGCCTCCCGGCCAAACTGAGCAATCAGGGGAGAAGGGCCTTGGTCAGGGAGGTGACCAAGAACCTGATGGTCACTCTGACAGAGCTCTAGAGTTCCTCTATGGAGATGGGAGAAACATCCAGAAGGACAACCATCTCTGCAGCACTCCACCAATCAGGCCTTTATGGTAGAGTGGCCAGACGGAAGCCACTCCTCAGTAAAAGGCACATGACAGCCGGCTTGGAGTTTGCCAAAAGGCACCTAAAGACTCTCAGACCATGAGAAAGAAGATTCTCTGGTCTGACGAAACCAAGATTGAACTCTTTGGCCTGAATGCCAAGCGTCACATCTGGAGGAAACCTGGCACCATCCCAAGGGTGAAGCATATTGGTGGCAGCATCATGCTGTGCAGATGTTTTTCTGCAGCAGGGACTGGGAGACTAGTCAGGATTGAGAAAAAGATGAATGGAGCAAAGTACAGAGAGATCTTTGATGGAAAATTTGCTCCAGACAGCTCAGGACCTCAGACTGGGGTGAAGGTTCACCTAACAGGACAACGACCCTAAGCACGCAGCCAAGACAATGCAGAAGTGACTTCAGGACAAGTCTCTGAATGTCCTTGAGTGGCCCAGCCAGAGCCCGGACTTGAACCCAATCAAACATCTCTGGAGAGACTTGAAAATAGCTGTGCAGCGACGCTCCCCTTCCAACCTGACAGAGCTTGAGAAGGTCTGCAGAGAAGAATGGGAGAAACTCCCCAAATACAGGTGTGCCAAGCTTGTAGCGTCATACCTAAGAAGACTTAAGGCTCTAATCGCTGACAAAGGTGCTTCAACAAAGTACTGAGTAAAGGGTCCGAATACTTATGTAAACGTAATTTTTCCAGTGTTTATTTGTAATACATTTGCAAAAACTTCTAAAAACAATTTTTTTCTTCATCGTTATGGGGTGTTGTGTGTAGATTAATGAGGAAAAAAACTATTTAATCCATTTTAGAATAAGGCTGTAACGTAACAAAATGTGGAAAAAGTCAAGGGGTCTGAATACTTTCTGAAGGCACTGAACACACACAGTTGAAGTCAGAAGTTTACATACACAATTCCTGACATTTAATCCTAGTAAACATTCCCAGTCTTAGGTCAGTTAGGATCACCACTTTATTTTAAGAATGTGAAATGTCAGAATAATAGTAGAGAAAAATATTTATTTCAGGTTTTATTTCTTTCATCATATTCCCAGTGAGTCAGAAGTATACATACACTCAATTAGTATTTGGTAGAATTGACTTTAAATTGTTTAACTTGGGTCAAATGTTTCAGGTAGCCTTCCACTAGCTTCCCACAATAAGTTGGATGAATTTTGGCCCATTCCTCCTGACAGAGCTGGTGTAACTGAGTCAGGTTTGTAGGCCTCCTTGCTCGCACACGCTTTTATATAGGATTGAGGTCAGGGCTTTGTGATGGCCACTCCAATACCTTGACTTTGTTATCCTTAAGCCTTTTTGCCACAACTTTGGAAGTATGCTTGGGGTCATTGTCCATTTGGAAGACCCATTTGCGACCAAGCTTTAACTTCCTGACTGATGTCTTGAGATGTTGCTTTAATATATCCACATAATTTTCCTGACTCATGATGCCATCTATTTTGTGAAGTGCACCAGTCCCTCTTGCAGCAAAGCACCCCCACAACATGATGCTGCCACCCCCGTGCTTCACGGAAGGACGGTGTTCTTCGGCATGCAAGCGTCCCACTTTTTCCTCCAAACATAAAGATGGTCATTATTGCCAAACAGTTCTATTTTTGTTTCATCAGACCAGAGGACATTTCTCCAAAAAGTACGATCTTTGTCCCCATGTGCAGTTGCAAACCGTAGTCTGTCTTTTTTATGGCGGTTTTGGAGCAGTGGCTTCTTCCTTGCTGAGCCGCCTTTCAGGTTATGTCGATATAGGACTCGTTTTACTGTGGATATAGATACTTTGTACCTGTTTCCTCCAGCATCTTCACAAGGTTCTTTGCTGTTGTTCTGGGATTGATTTGCACTTTTCGCACCAAAGTACGTTCATCTCTAGGAGACAGAACACGTCTCCTTCCTGAGCGGTATGACGGCTGCGTGGTCCCATGGTGTTTATACTTGCGTACTATTGTTTGTACAGATAAACGTGGTACCTTCAGGCGTTTGGAAATTGCTCCCAAGGATGAACCAGACTTGTGGAGGTATAAAAAAACAATTCTGAAGTCTTGGCTGATTTCTTTTGATTTTCCCATGATGTCAAGCAAAGAGGCACTGAGTTTGAAGGTAGGCCTTGAAATACATCCACAGCCATGACATAATTTTCTGGAATTTTCCAAGCTGTTTAAAGGCACAGTCAACTTAGTGTATGTAAACTTCTGACCCGCTGGAATTGTGATACAGTGAATTATAAGTGAAATAATCTGTCTGTAAACAATTGTTGGAAAAATTACTTGTGTCATGCACAAAGTAGATGTCCTAACCGACTTGCCAAAACTATAGTTTGTTCACAAGAAATTTGTGTAGTAGTTGAAAAACGAGTTTTAATGACTCCAACCTAAGTGTATGTAAACTTACGACTTCAACTGTACACACACACTTGTCTACCCTACCTGACTGGTAGAGAGAGAGCTCTCGCTGGTAGCCATACTATCTCCATCAACACCTCTCATTGCTAGGTTGTTGTTGTTGCCAGGCCAACCAGGTAGCATCGTCGTTGGGTGTGTAGTTGGCCGTACCATCACCTGAGGAGGCCCTCCTCCTCCCCCTCCTCCTCCTCCACCTGTCACCACACCTCCACCTAGACCTCCATCTCTGTCGCCATAACTACCGACGCTGACCTCGGCATTGCCGGGCGGGCGGGGGTCGGCAGCGACACGTACGGCCTTGAACTCGATGCCTTCTGATCCCATCCCCGTCTTTGTCAGCAGGTAGCTGGTCTCCACGGATACAGCAGACATGCCCACCCCCGTCCCGACCCCACCCACCGCCACACAATCCTTTGCCCCTCCTCCATCCTGGCTGAAACCATCGGAGTCCTTCCTCTGGAACCTGATCCTCTTCCTGAAGATAATGTAGAGGAGGAGGAGGAGGGAGATGACGAAGATCAGGACTCCGATTCCGATGATCTCTACTGGACCCACATAAGAGAGAGGCTCCTAGGAGGAGGAACAAATCACTGAACACATGGATAACACAAAGCTTCACAATCAGAAAACACTTCCAACAAACATCAAGAGATGAGAACAAATGATGGTGATGTCATGACCTCAGTATGTTTTAAATTAACAAATGATCAAGTTCTCCAAAACGGTTAATTCTCAAAACTCACACAGGCTACTGTATGGTAGTAGCCTACGCCAAATAAATCCATACTAATTCAACAACAAGTAGCTTTCTCACTTGGAAAGGATGTAAAAGAGCAACAAGATACCCCAAAAATTCATATCAGAATCTAAATTCTGACGTTTTTTAAACAGGGTCTGCCTAGCACTGAGATTGAACACGAGACCTTCGGGACCTAGCAGACAACAGGTTGCATTCTGGACCCTTTTAAACCCTGGGTAAACCTGACAACAACAGAACATTACAACCGTCACACATGAGGGTCTGTCCATGAGGTTTGCCACAAAACTTTGGACCCTGTTTAAATCATTCCCAGATATTAATAGCAAGGTTTTCCTCGTATAACTATTCCTCATACTTTCTATACATACAGGTCTGCTTAAACCCTGTGCAACCATGACAACAACAGATCACTATACAGTTGTGTGTGTCATTAACACAAGCCTGTACTCCCCAATTAAGGTGCCACCAGGCTCCTGTGATATAGAGTTTGAACACACCTACTGTACATACAGTTGAAGTCGGAAGTTTACATACACCTTAGCCAAATACATTTAAACTCAGTTTTTCACAATTCCTGACATTTAATCCTAGTAAAAATTCCCTGTCTTAGGTCAGTTAGGATCACCACTTTATTTTAAGAATGTGAAATGTCAGAATAATAGTAGAGAGAATAATTTATTTCAGATTTTATTTCTTTCATCACATTCCCAGTGGGTCAGAAGTTTACATACTCTCAATTAGTATTTGGTAGCATTGCCTTTAAATTGTTTAACTTGGGTCAAATGTTTCATGTAGCCTTCCACAAGCTTCCCACAATAATTTGGGTGAATTTTGGCCCATTCCTTCTGACAGAGCTGGTCAGGTTTATAGGCCTCCTTGCTCGCACATGCTTTTTCAGTTCAGCCCACAAATTTTCTATAGGATTGAGGTCAGGGCTTTGTGATGGCCACTCCAATACCTTGACTTTGTTGGGACATTTTGCCACAACTATGGAAGTATGCTTGGGGTCATTGTCCATTTGGAAGACCCATTTGCTGTCACGATCTTCTTTCAAATAACTGGACCAAGGCGCAGCGTGCATTGAGTTCCACATTTTTAATATTAAGTGGAACAATACAAAAACAATAACGAAGCAACGAATCGACAAACGTAGTGCTCACACGCACTAACCAAAATACAATATCCCACCAACACAGGTGGGAAACAGAACACTAAGTATGATCCCCAATTAGAGGCAACGAATAACAGCTGCCTCTAATTGGGAACCACACACAACACCAACATAGAAATAAAATACCTAGAAACCCCCCCTAGTCACGTCCTGACCTAAAACACCAGAGAGAACCCAGAGGGCTCTCTATGGCCAAGACGTGACATTTGCCACCAAGCTTTAACTTCCTGACTGATGACTTGAGATGTTGCTTCAATATATCCACATAATTTGCATTCCTCATAATGCCATCTATTTTGTGAAATGCACCAGTCCCTCCTGCAGCAAAGCACCCCCACAACATGATGCTGCCACCCCCGTGCTTCACGGTTGGGATGGTGTTCTTCGGCTTGCAAGCATCCACCTTTTTCCTCCAAACATAACGATGGTCATTATGGCCAAACAGTTCTATTTTTGTTTCATCAGACCAGAGGACAGTTCTCCAAAAAGTACATTTTTTTGTCCCCATGTGCAGTTGCAAACCGTAGTCTGGCTTTTTTATGGCGGTTTTGGAGCAGTGGCTTCTTCCTTGCTGAGGTCCCATGGTGTTTATACTTGCGTACTGTTGTTTGTACAGATGAACGTGGTACCTTCAGGTTTTTGGAAATTGCTCCCAAGGATGAACCAGACTTGTGGAGGTCTACAAGTTTTTTCTGAGGTCTTGGCTAATTTCTTTTTATTTTCCCATGATGTCAAGCGAAGAGGCACTGAGTTTGAAGGTAGGCCTTGAAATACATCCACAGGTACACCTCCAATTGACTCAAATTATGTCAATTAGCCTATCAGAAGCTTCTAAAGCCATGACATAATTTTCTGGAATTTTCCAAGCTGTTTAAAGGCACAGTCAACTTAGTGTATGTAAACTTCTGACCCACTGGAATTGTGATACAGTGAATTATAAGTGAAATAATCTGTCTGTAAACAATTGTTGGAAAAATTACTTGCGTCATGCACAAAGTAGATGTCCTAAACGACTTGCCAAAACTATAGTTTGTTAACAAGAAATTTGTGGAGTGGTTGAAAAAACGAGTTTTAATGACTCCAACCTAAGTGAATGTAAACTTTCGACTTCAACTATATGTGGGAACTCCTTCAAGACTGTTGGAAAAGCATTCCAGGTGAAGCTGATTGAGAGAATGCCAAGCTGTGCAAAGCTGTCATCAAGGCAAAGGGTGGCTACTTTGAAGAATCTCAAATATAAAATATATTTTGATTTGTTTATCAATTTTTTGGTTACTACCTTATTCCATATGTGTTATTTCATAGTTTTGATATCTTCATTATTATTCTACAATGTGGAAAATTTTACAAATCAAGAAAAACCCTTGAATGAGTAGGTGTGTCCAAACTTTTAACTAGTACTGTAGGTCATATCAGTGTACAGTTATGTGGGTGTGTATGCGTGTGTGTGTGTGTGTGTGAGTGTGTGTGTATGCGTGTGTGTGTGTGTATGCGTGTGTGTGTGTGAGTGTGTGAGTGTGAGTGTGTGAGCGTGTGTGTGTGTGTGGTACCTGTAGGCCAGGGTCTGGGTCCAGTAGGCTCCTCTCTCCACAGAACTGGCCCTCGAAACCATAGGAACAGTTACAATAGTACGCCCCAAAGGTGTTCATACACACTCCTCCATTCTCACACTCCTCACGCTCACACTCGTTCACATCTTCATCACATCTGGAGAGGAGGAGAGATAGGTCGAGAAGAAGAGGAGGAGAGGAGATATATGTAGATAGGGAGAGAGAGGTAGAGGAGGAGAGGAGATATAGGGAGAGAGAGATAGAGAGGTAGAGGAGGACGAGGAAGAGGAGGAGGAGGAGGAGGAGGAGGAGGAGGAGGAGAGATATGTAGATAGGGAGAGAGAGATAGAGAGGTAGAGGAGGAGGAGGAGGAGGGATAGATAGATAGATAGATAGATAGATAGATAGATAGATAGATAGATAGATAGGTAGATAGGTAGAAAGAGAGAGAGAGAGAGGTAGAGGAGGAGGAGGAAGAGAGGAAGAGGGATGGAAGGAGAAAGTTAAAAAGGGGAAAGGGAGTCAGAAGAAGAGAGAGAAGAGAGATAACTTTTAAACTCAGTTTCCTTTAAGTCTAAAGCAAAATAGCCATGTTGGTTTTCTTTTTAATGACACACAGCTTGGAGTTCAAACAAGGCCTCCCACTGGGACAGAAGTATCATACACACGCCTCTGTCTCTCTCCATTAAATTATTTCTGCCTAATGGGATTTTCACAAAATCTCTTTGACGTGTAAAAGTGTTCAGGCTGTTACCTCTTTGTAAAACTATTAATGAGTTCAACTTAATGGGGGAAAAACTGCTGTACCAAACAGCTAATATGTCTCTTTAGTTGTGAATTTGGGGTGAATTCAGACAATTATCTCAGTCTATAAAGGCTTTTCATCTAAGGACATGGCCCCTCTCTCTTCTCTTCAATTATCTCAGTCTATAAAGGCTTTTCATCTAAGGACATGGCCCCTCTCTCTTCTCTTCAATTATCTCAGTCTATAAAGGCTTTTCATCTAAGGACATGGCCCCTCTCTCTTCTGTTCAATTATCTCAGTCTATAAAGGCTTTTCATCTAAGGACATGCCCCCTCTCTCTTCTGTTCAATTAGAGTTAGTTTTACAGTAATAACAGACTTCTTCAGGTAGAGTTAGTTTTACAGTAATAACAGACTTCAGCTAGAGTTAGTGTTACAGTAATAACAGACTTCAGGTAGAGTTGGTGTTACAGTAATAACATACTTCAGGTAGAGTTAGTGTTACAGTAATAACAGACTTCAGGTAGAGTTAGTGTTACAGTAATAACAGACTTCAGGTAGAGTTAGTTTTACAGTAATAACAGACTTCAGGTAGAGTTAGTTTTACAGTAATAACAGACTTCAGGTAGAGTTAGTGTTACAGTAATAACAGACTTCAGGTAGAGTTAGTTTTACAGTAATAACAGACTTCAGGTAGAGTTAGTGTTACAGTAATAACAGACTTCAGGTAGAGAGTCAGAGAACAGTCAGCAGGGTTGAGAGGAGCCAGTGTTCTGGTACACTGTAAATGGTTTACTCTCTGCCGCAATCTAGTGGTGATTGTTGTGTAACTCCCGAGTGGGCTCCCGAGTGGCGCAGCGGTCTAAGGCACTGCATCTCAGTGGCGACTGTGTGTAACTGCTGCTCTCTAGTGGGGACTATGTGTAACTGCTGCTCTCTAGTGGGGACTGTGTGTAACTGCTGCTCTCTAGTGGGGACTGTGTGTAACTGCTGCTCTCTAGTGGCGACTGTGTGTAACTGCTGCTCTCTAGTGGCGACTGTGTGTAACTGCTGCTCTCTAGTGGCGACTGTGTGTAACTGCTGCTCTCTAGTGGGGACTGTGTGTGTGTGTACTTACATGAGTCCAGTGAGACCCCGGGGACAACCACAGAAGAAGGCTGTGTCTCCAGCTGTACAGTCTGCTCCGTTCTGACAGGGGTTTGGTAGACACGAAGTCAGCTCCTCCTCACAGCGCCCTCCAGTGGACCACATACTGCAACTACACCCGAAACCTGACAGGGCAGAGAAGGAACATATAAGAAGTGTTTAGCTAAATCAGTGTAGCTGCCAGAAAGAAACAGTAGCGCCGAAAACACAATGACACACAGACACACACACACACACACCCAGACACACACAGACACACACCCAGACACACACACGCACATACACACACAACCACACACACAGACACATACACACACACACACACCACACACACACACACACACACACACACACACACACACACACACACACACACACACACACAAATACACACACACACACACACACAGATACACAAATACACACACACACACAAAGTCCTCACCACCAGAGGGCAGTTGCATACAGGTTCCTCCATTGAGACAGGGCTGGGTCACACAGGGGTCAGGGTAGAGTACACAGCCTAGCTTCACCTCACTAAGGCCAGCTATCTCGGCATAGCGACTCCTCTTGTTCTGGAGAGGCAGCTCGTTACTATTCAGCACCAGCGACCTCAGACACCCCTGAAACCCATCCTCGGCCCGGGGCGGTCCCCTCATTCCCCTCTCCCCGGGACCCTGGGTACGGCCCTGTCCCCTCTCCCCTGGATTGGAAGTTGGAGGTCTGACTTGGGCACCGAAGAAGAAGGACGGATCGGGTGCGAGGGGCCAGAGTCGGACTGGCGCTCCGGCGGCCCTACGGCGTTCCACATAGCTGTCGTCCAACGAGAGGAGGGTATAGTTGCTGGTGAGTTCTAACGTCACGGCATGCCAGCGCCCATCGTTGATTGGTCGGCCGGAGATACCCATGATGCCGAGGGTGTTGTCACAGTCCAGCTGGAACCACAGACGACCACCTTCGATCTGGAGGAGAGGGGAGACTACATTAGAGGTGGGTGTCTGTGTGTCTGTGTGCGTGCGTGCGTGCATGTGTCTGTGCATGTGTGTCTGTGTGTGCGTGTGTGTACCTTCAGCATGGTGCAGGGGTTGGCCCGTGTGTACATGATGACTCCTCTACTCTGTAATGTTCGGATACTTAGACCCAGTCTCATCTCTCCTCCTCCTCCCTGGCCTCCTTCTTTCACCCTGTACTTTACATAGCTGTTACCTGAGAAACTCAGAGACGTCTGGCCTACAGAGAGAGAGAGAGAGACAGTGAGAGAGTGAGATTTGACCCCAATAACTACCGCGGGATATGCGTCAACAGCAGACTCGAACATGTCCTTAGTGAAAACAATGTACTGAGCAAACCAAATTACCGTACGACAGACTACGTATTCACCCTGCACACCTTTATTGACAAAGAAACAAACCAAAGGCAAAGTCTTCTCATGCTTTGTTGATTTCAAAAAAGCTTTTGACTCAATTTGGCATGAGAGTCTGCTATACAAATTGATGGAAAGTGGTGTTGGGGGAAAAACATACAACATTATAAAATCCATGTACACAAACAACAAGTGTGCGGTTAAAATTGGCAAAACACACATTTCTTTCCACAGGGCCGTGGGGTGAGACAGGGATGCAGCTTAAGCCCCACCCTCTTCAACATAAAGTCAAAAGTTTGGACACACCTCCTCATTCCAGGGTTTTTCTTTATTTTTACTATTTTCTACATTTCAGAATGATAATGAAGACATCAAAACTATGAAATGACACATATGGAATCATGTAGTAACCAAAGAAGTGTTAAACAAATATATTTTATATTTAAGATTCTTCAAAGTAGCCACCCTTTGCCTTGATGACAGCTTTGCACTCTTTTGGCAACCAAATCAAAAAGATAATTACTTGACACATGGGAAAGAATTAACAAAAAAAACAGAGCAAACTAGAATGCTATTTGGCCCTAAACAGAGAGTACACAGTGGCAGAATACCTGACCACTGTGACTGACCCAAACTTAAGGAAAGCTTTGACTATATACAGACTCAGTGAGCATAGCCTTGCTATTGAAAAAAGGCAGCCGAAGGCAGACCTGGCTCTCAAGAGAAGACAGGCTATGTGCACATTGCCCACAAAATGAGGTGGAAACTGAGCTGCACTTCCTAACTTACAGCCAAATGTATGACCATATTAGAGACACATTTCCATCAGATTACACAGACCCAAATACAAACCCAATTTTGATAAACTCCCATATCTATTGGGTGAAGTACCACAGTGTGCCATCACAGCAGCAATATTTCTGACATGTTGCCACAAGAAAAGGGCAACCAGTGAAGAACAAACACCATTGTAAATATAACCCATATTTATGTTTATTTATTTTCCCTTTTGTACTTTAACTATTTGCACATAATATGACATGTGAAATGTCTTTATTATTTTTGGAACTTTTGTGATTGTAATGTTTATTGTAAAAAAAAAAATATTGTTTATTTCACTTTTGTTTATTATCGATTTCATTTGCTTTGGCAATGTAAACATGACTATGACTAGGGTGGCTTGGGTCTTTGACAATTTTTAGTGCCTTCCTCTGACACCGCCTGGTATAGAGGTCCTGGATGGCAGGAAGCTTGGCCCCAGTGATGTACTGAGCCGTACTCACTACCCTCTGTAGTGCCTTGCGGTCAGAGGCCGAGCAGTTGCCATACCAGGCAGTGATGCAACCAGTCAGGATGCTCTCGATGGTGCAGCTGTAGAACCTTTTGTGGATCTGAGAACCCATGCCAAATCTTTTCAGACTCCTGAGGGGGAATAGGCCTTGTCGTTCTCTCTTCACGACTGTCTTGGTGTGTTTGGACCATGATAGTTTGTTGGTGATTTGGACACCAAGGAACTTGAAGCTCTCAACCTGCTCCACTACAGCCCTGTCGATGAGAATGGGGGTGTGCTTGGTCCTCCTTTTCCTGTAGTCCACAATCATCTCCTTTGTCTTGATCACGTCGAGGGAGAGGTTGTTATCCTGGCACCACACGACCAGGTCTCTGACCTCCTCCCTTCATGCGGTCTCATTGTTGTCGCTGATCAGGCCTACAACTGTTGTGTCGTCGGCAAACTTAATGATGGTGTTGGAGTCATGCCTGGCCATGCAGTCATGATTGAACAGGGAGTACAGGAGGGGACTGAGCATGCACCCCTGAGAGGCCCCGGTGTTGAGGATCAGCGTGGCAGATGTATTGTTACCTACCCTTTTCACCTGTGGGCGGCCCGTCAGGAAGTCTAGGATCCAGGGAGGTTTTTAGTCCCAGGGTCCTTAGCTTAGTGATGAGCTTTGAGGGCACTATGGTGTTGAACGCTGAGCTGTAGTCAATTAACAGCATTCTCACATAGATGTTACTTTTGTCCAGGTGGGAAAGGGCAGTGTAGAATGCAAAAGAGATTGCTTCGTCTGTGGATCTGTTGGTGCGGTATGCAAATTAAGGTTGGTCTAGGGTTTCTGGGATAATGGTGTTTATGTGAGCCATGACCAGCCTTTCAAAGCACTTCATGGCTACAGATGTGAGTGCTACGGGTCGGTAGTCATTTAGGCAGGTTACCTTGGTGTTCTTGGGCACAGGGACTATGGTGGTCTGCTTGAAACATGTTGGTATTACAGACTCAGACAGGGAGAGGTTGAAAATGTCAGTGAAGACACTTGCCAGTTGGTCAGCACATGCCCCGGAGCACACGTCCTGGTAATCCGTCTGGCCCTGCGGCCTTGTGAATGCTGACCTGTTTAACCCTCCTCTTGTGTTCCTTTTATGTTAACTAATTCTGTGTTCCCGGTCCAAAATGACCGCCCCATTATAGCTGATTATAAATCCATAATAATACATATATTATCACCTAATGTTGTGTTAGATCTTTTTATCAACTTAAGTTCTTGTAAACATTACAAATGTTGAACTTCTATTTGCTATTTATGGCCTGTAGGCCTCGTTGACCTGAGCTCGTACAACTCGTTTTTGAGTAAAAAAAAAGCACAAAGTATGGATTATTTTTACTATAACAAATACTCAGATGAAACATATTTATCACAGACTACTTTGTGTCAAAGTTTAACAAGGACTCTCTCCTCCTCACCAGTGTCATGATCAAAGATATGATCAAGAGCCTCACATACAGTATATCGTTTGGTCATTGTGCTGCCACAGAATGAATTGTGAGCAAGGCCTCAAAAAATCTTTATATACCAGAGCTGCGAGAAAAGTTCTATATATTATTGAAACAATGTTGTGATTGTTTGTGAGAATGCCAACAGTTTTGGTTCCCTTGGGGGAAGGATTCTATTGGGGAAAGGTTCCCGTGGGGGTTGCCATGGAAGCCAAGAAGGGGAGGGAGGTGTGTGTGTGCATGTGCTCAAACATACATGCATGCATGGGGCGGCAGGGTACCTAGTGGTTAGAGCGTTGGACTAGTAACCGAAAGGTTGCAAGTTCAATTCCCCAAGCTGACAAGGTACAAATCTGTCGTTCTGCCCCTGAACAGGCAGTTAACCCACTGTTCCTAGGCCGTCATTGAAAATAAGAATTTGTTCTTAACTGACTTGCCTAGTTAAATAAAACATTTAAATTAAAATTAAAACATGTGGGAGTTTGGGAAAGGAAGTGTGGCCATCTGATGAATGGGCATGTGCCTGAACTAAATTTTATACACTAATTGTAGTCTCACCCATTCATTTCTAATGACCGGTAATTTTTGACTGTGAACACCACAGGTGTACAAAAGTTAAATAAAACACCCAAAATGTAATGAAAATCATCCAAATGTATTGTGTGTGTTCAGATGCCCTGTGTGGACAAAGTCATGGAACCTTATGACAATCAGATTAAATGAACTACATTTTTCAGAGAGAAAACGTGTAAAATCGGTCTAATTAGACCAGAACACAGCAGGAGGGTTAAAGGTCCTACTCACATCGGCTACTGAGAGCATGATCACACAGCCGTCCGGAACAGCTGATGCCCTCATGCCTGCTTCTGTGTTGCTTTCCTCGAAGCGAGCACAGAAGTAATTTAGCTCACTCTGGTAGGCTCGTGTCACTGGGCAGCTCTCGGCTGTGCTTCCCTTTGTAGTCTGTAATAGTTTGCAAGCCCTGCCACATAACACGACGATTTTCGGAGCCGGTGTAGTACGATTCAATCTTAGTCCTGTATTGATGCTTTGCCTGTTTGATGGTTTATCGGAGGGCATAGCGGGATTTCTTATAAGCGTCCGGGTTAGAGTCCCACTACTTCAAAGCGGCAGCTCTGCCCTTTAGCTCAGTGCGGATGTTGCCTGTAATCCATGGCTTCTGGTTGGGGTATGTACATTGTCACTGTGGGGACGGCGTCATTGATGCACTTATTGATGAAGCCAGTGACTGATATCGTGAACTCCTCAATGGCATCAGAAGAATCGCGGAACATATTCCAGTCTGTGCTAGCAAAACAGTCCTGTAGCTTAGCATCTGCGTCATCTGACCACTTCTTTATTGATCGAGTCACTGGTGCTTCCTGCTTTAGTTTTTTCTTGTATGCAGGAATCAGGAGGATAGAATTATGGTCAGATTAGCCAAATGTGCGTTTGACACCAGTGCCGCCCTAACAGCAGTCGACAATAGAGCCCTTGTAGTTGTTTAGTTTGAAACACAACCCTGCTCCACGCCATCACACAATTACTGTTGTCTACGCAATACAAAAACGGTCCATTATAAATCACAATCAGGGTCAGATTGTCATGATTTCAAAGCTTGTTCTATTGGCAACGTGACTACCTAAGTCATAAAATATGAACTTACAGTGTTAGGCTTTCACAAGGCAATTCAGAGAAATAGATCATAATCGTAATTTCTCATAAAAATTAGTGAAGTATAATGTTTTGCTTAAGTTACCCAATGAGCAGGAGGGATGGGAGCAACGTCTTGTTGCGTGCGGTGAATTCACAACTCATACATGTCATGTATAACATGTTACTGTACAGCCACTGCATTACTCGGTCAACCCTGTTCCTGCAGAGCTACCCTCCTGTAGGTTTTAATAACTCTAACCCTGTTCTTGGAGCGTTACCATCCTGGAGGTTTTCACTCCAACCCTGTTCCTGGAGACCTCCTGTAGGTTTACAACTGGTGACCTCCTGTAGGTTTACAGCTAATTATTAGAGTTAGGTGTACTAGATTAGGGTTGGAGTGAAAACCTACAGGACGGTATCTACCCAGGAACAGGGTTGTAGTTAAAAACTACGGTGCATTCGGAAAGTATTCAAACCCTTGACTTTTTCCACATTTTGTTACATTACAGCGGCATCAGTGTTTGGAGTTTTGGAGAGTCTGGCGTGCCCAAAGTAAAATGCCTGGTACTCAGGCCCAGACACTAGGATATGCACATAATTAGCAGTATTGGATAGAAAACACTATGAAGTTTCTAAAACTGTTAAAATAATGTCTGTGAGTATAACAGAACTGATATGGCAGGTGAAAACCCGAGGGAAATCCATCCAAGAAAATGTGATTTTGTGAGCTGGCTCATTTTCTATTGAGTTGCTATTGTAAATGCTTAAATCCAGCTCCCAGGTTGCAGACCTATGGCTTCCACTAGATGTCAACTGTCTTTAGACAAGGTTTCAAGTGTTTACCTTGAAAAATAGAGGAGTAGAAGAAGTTTATCCAAGGAGAGTGAGGAAGTAACTTCTGTCTGTGGCGCGCGGGACCGGGAGCGCGCGCCTCGTTTTTTTCCTTTTCTATCGCCCAAGATATTATCCGTGTGAAATATTATAGTTAATATACATATTAGTGTACCTAAGAATCGATTAGAAACGTTGTTTGATTTGTTTGGACAAAGTTTATAGGTATATTTTTTGTCTTGTATAATGGGACGAGTGGACGGTGGATTTTCTGAACAGAACGCGCCAACCCAACTGAGCTTTATGGATATAAAGAGGGACTTTTTCGAACAAAAAGAACATTGATTGTCTTGCTTGGACACTTCGGAATACCATCAGCAGAAGATCTTCAAAGGTAAGCGATTTATTTTAGCTCTTTTTATGTACACGGGGCGCTGTCCTCAGACAATCAAATGTTATGCTTTCGCCGTAAAGCCTTTTTGACATCGGACAACGCTGTGAGATTGCCAAGATTCTAAGCTTTTGAAGAGTGTGCAACACTTGTACTTTCATGAATGTTTTATATTACTACATTTGCATTTTAAATTTGGCGCTCTACATTTTTCCGGATGTTGTCGTAGGTGGGGCGCCTGTGACCCACTGCTCCTTAATTATCCCCAAGAGGTTAAATAGTTTCCCCCCCTCATTAATCAACACACAATACCCCCTAATGACATCACAATACCCCATAATGACATCACAATACCCCATAATGACAAAGCAAAAACAGGTTTGAAGAACTTTTTGCAAATTTAAAAAAATACATATAAACTGAAATATTACATTTACATAAATATTCAGATCCTTTACTCAGTACTTTGTTGAAGCACCTTTGGCAGCGACTTCTTGGGTATTGTCACGATCGTCGACAGAATTGGACCAAGGCGCAGCAGGGTTGAGTGAAACATATTTATTTAAATGCAACTCACCAAAACAAAAGAAAGAACACAACGACCGTAACGCAGGTATGGCGCACACACAGGTACACACACAACTACAAACCTAAGTATAATATCCCACAACAAGGTGGGAGACTGAACAACCTAAATAGGATTCCCAATTAGAGACAACGACTAACAGCTGCCTCTAATTGGGAACCCAAACCAACCAACATAGAAATACAAAACATAGACCAAAACACCCCTGATCACGTCCTGACCAAAACACAAATGAGCAGCCAAAAGGGCTACCTATGGCCAGGACGTGACAGGTATGATGCTACAAGCTTGGTCCACCTGTATTTGGTGAGTTTCTCACATTATTCTTTGCAGATGCTCTCAAGCTCTGTCAGGTTGGATGTTTTCAAGTCTCTTCGAGATGTTCAATTGGATTCAAGTCCGAGCTCTGGCTGGGCCACTCAAGGACATTCAGAGACTTGTCCCGAAGCCACTGCTGCGTTGTCTTGGCTGTGTGCTTAGGGTCGTTGCCTTGTTGGAAGGTGAACCTTCGCCCCAGTCTGAGGTCCTGAGCGCTCTGGAGCAGGTTTTCTTTAAGAATCTCCCTGTACATTGCTCCGTTCATCTTTCCCTCAATCCTGACTAGTCTCCCAGTCCCTACCGCTGAAAAACATCCCCACAGCATGATGCTGCTACCACCATGCTTCACCCTTGGGATGGTGCCAGTTTTCCTCCAGATGTGACGCTTGGCATTCAGGTCAAAGAGTTCAATCTTGGTTTCATCAGACCAGATAATCTTGTTCCTCATGGTCTGAGAGTCTTTTAGGTGCCTTTTGGCAAACTCCAAGCGGGCTGTCATGTGCCTTTTACTGAGGAGTGGCTTCCGTCTGGCCACTCTACCATAAAGGCCTGATTGGTGGAGTGCTGCAGAGATGGTTATCCTTCTAGAAGGCTCTCCCATCTCCACAGAGGTCTGTCAGAGTGACCATCGGGTTCTTGGTCACCTCCCTGACCAAGGCCCTTCTCCCCCGATTGCTCAGTTTGGCTGGGCGGCCATCTCTAGGAAGTGTCTTGGTAGTTCCACACTTCTTCCATTTAAGAATGGAGGCCACTGTGTTTTTGGGTACCTTCCCTGTGGCAGACAGTGGATGATGCTGCAGACATTTTTTGGTACCCTTCTCCAGATCTCTGCCTCAACACAATCCTGTCTCGGAGCTCTACGGACAATTCCTTCAACCTCATGGCTTGGTTTTTACTCTGACATGCACTGTCAACTGTGGGACCTTATATAGACAGGTGTGTGCCTTTCCAAATCATGTCCAATCAATTGAATTTACCACAGGTGGACTCCAATCAAGTTGTAGAAAAATCTCAAGATTGATCAATGGAAACAGGATGCACCTGAGCTCAATGTCGAGTCTCATAGCAAAGGGTCTGAATACTTAGGTAAATAAGGTATTTGTGACCCGTTTCAGGAAACTAGGCATATGTCGCAAGTCACGACTTCACAGGAGAGCCATTTGAAAGTTTGTTTTTTTGCGTTTTATGGCAGAAATGCCTTCTGCAACATGTGAACTTTCATGTGCCTTAATAACAAACTTGTATGTCATCTTTAAATACGAATAAAATTGTTAAATTACGAGCCTTGTCGGCAACCGAGGATCGAGTTTTGAAATCAGTGGAATTAGAGTATGATAGCTAAAGAGATGGAGAAAACACCTGTCTCCGGATTACATCTTCAAACTAAGGGCAAACGTGGCATGGAGACGCGTCCATCATGTATGATGATGTATACAGGTAAGATAGTCTAGCGTTAGCTAGCTACATTTTCAGATATTACACGTTTCTAATTTTGACAGAAAGTGGTTTCATTTCAAGCTAAAGTGTACTGTTAGATAGCTAGCTGACTTTAGCTGGCTGGCTCCCTAGCTAAAGTTACGTGTATGACGTTACTATTCGTATCCCAGAGCCGTTTGCTTTCCTAGTTAGAGCCTAATGTTAGCTAGCTAACATTGCACCTGGTTGGATAGCTCCCAGCATATTCATGCAGGATAGTAACAACGTGATTTGGCACTATGTTCATTGTTGTTTAACTAGCTAACGTTAGCTGGCTGGTTTGTTAGGTAATGTTAGGTGACGTATGTGATCTTACACGTTGCTTACCTAGCTATGGTTCATTGTTTACCTAGCTAGGTTCGTGGTTTACGTAGCTAGGTTCATTGTTTACCTAGCTAGGATCGTGGTTTATGTAGCTAGGTTCATTGTTTACCTAGCTAATTTCATTGTTTACCTAGATAGGTTCATGTCTTAAGTGTACAACAATTGTTGAATATGGCCGGGGTCAGTAAACGTCAGCAAAAAAGCGCAATGAAATTGTTGCCAGCAGACCTTGTTAGGCTGTTTTCATGTCATGCAGAGGTAAACAAATCATTGGCCAGAGCGTCAACTGTGCGCTCTGAACGCCACAAAGAGCAAAACGAGAAGGGTGGGGCTAAAGCTTAAGAGGGTGTGAACGATGCTGAATGGGTGGAGACAAATTTAGAGCTCTTCACTAGAAACCAAAACATTCAAAGGCCATTTTCTCAAAAGTGAGTTTACAAGTTTGTCAACTTTCAAAGCAGAATTACTTTCCCATAGTTCCTCAAAAATGCAGTGTATGGTATACCATTTTGTAGAGTCTCCACTTTTGTCCAATGTAAAAAAACACCATATCAAATTTTGCTACATAAGACCAAATCCAGGTTCAGAGTCACATTTCTGTTTTAAAATGTTAATACATTTGCAATGTGGAAAAAAACCTTTTTAATATTTAATTATGGGGTATTGTGATGTCATTATGGGGTATTGTGATGTCATTATGGGGTATTGTGATGTCATTATGGGGTATTGTGATGTCATTATGGGGTATTGTGTGTAGATTGATGAGTACATTTTATTATTTAATACATTTTAGAATAAGGCTGTAACGTAACAACATGTGGAAAAAGTCAAAGCTTCCAATCCCTTCATATAAAGAATATTATCACCTGCACACTGGTCCATCCTGTCAGGCAGACACTGGCAGACAGAGGGCGCTGTGGGGCTGGAACGAACACACTGCATGTCTATAGGACAGGATTGGCCCTCACACTGCTCCTCTACGGGGTTGGGACAGGTACCTCCTGGTGGGGGGTAAAGAGAAACATAATAGACAGAGTGGGGGGTTAGAAAGATATATAGCAAGGGGAGGGATGAAAAGATCAAATGATGAGAATAGGCAGTGTGTGTACTGACCTGGGCAGGTGCATGCCTCCATGCGGCTGTATCGTGGGGTGATGAAGCTGACTGTCGGGGTACTGTAGGTGACCATCGCTCCACCCTCCACCACCAGGGCCTGTTCGCACACTCTGTCCCCGCAGTCGAGCTCCCCTGAGCAGGCTAGCGCCAGCACCTCCGCCCCCGAAAGGACACCCTGGAGCTGCCCTCTCTGGTCTCCTGTAGCCGACTCCCTTCCCTGTCCTCTGCCTTCTCCTCTCCTCCCCGCCTCCCCCATCCTAAGGATCAGCTCCTGTGAGGTTAGGTACCCTCCTCCCTCTCCTTCCCCCTCTGGTCTCTCCATGGCCAGGAGTAGGTCGATGCCCCCCGACACCGACTGCACACCGAGAATGTGCAGAGGGTCCTGTTGTTGCTCAAGTGACGACGAACCCCAGCCGACTACGCCACGCAGCCTCTTTTTGAAAGATAAAAACGGTATTAGTCAAAACAACTTTATTAGTCAAAAATACAATGTCATTAACGAAACAACAAAGTTCTTAATAATTTTCCAAATTGTTTTTCTCATCCATTCCAAGACAGAAAAACAGATCCTAATCCTCACCCCTAATATTAACCCTAACCCCTGGTACTAACCCCTGATACTAAACCTAACCCCTGGTACTAACCCTAATCCCTGGTACTAAACCTAATCCCTGGTACTAACCCCTGGTACTAAACCTAATCCCTGGTACTAACCCCTGGTACTAAACCTAATCCCTGGTACTAACCCCTGGTACTAAACTTAATCCCTGGTACTAAACCTAAACCCTGGTACTAAACCTAATCCCTGGTATTAACCCCTGGTACTAAACCTAATCCCTGGTACTAACCCCTGGTACTAAACCTAATCCCTGGTACTAATCCCTGGTACTAAACTTAATCCCTGGTACTAAACCTAAACCCTGGTACTAAACCTAATCCCTGGTATTAACCCCTGGTACTAAACCTAATCCCTGGTACTAACCCCTGGTACTAAACCTAAACCCTGGTACTAAACCTAATCCCTGGTATTAACCCCTGGTACTAAACCTAATCCCTGGTACTAACCCCTGGTACTAAACCTAACCCCTGGTACTAAACTTAATCCCTGGTACTAAACCTAAACCCTGGTACTAAACCTAATCCCTGGTATTAACCCCTGGTACTAAACCTAACCCCTGGTACTAACCCCTGGTACTAAACCTAAACCCAGGTACTAAACTTAATCCCTGGTACTAACCCCTGGTACTAAACCTAATCCCTGGTACTAACCCCTGGTACTAAACCTAAACCCTGGTACTAACCCCTGGTACTAAACCTAAACCCTGGTACTAAACCTAATCCCTGGTACTAACAGTTTCTAAGTGCTATGCGCACACCTACCTGATTGATACACAGGATGGCAGCACTGGAGCAGTTTCTAGGGGTTGAGTGCCTTGCTCAAGGTTTCAAGGGCAGATTGTCAGATCCGGCCACCCTTTAGCCTCCCTACCTTTTTGATGTTACTGAGATCCTAGAAGCTGTTCAGGATCAGGGAGGGGAATCTCAGGATGACACACAAACCTGCTTGATATCATTAAGATGTCGTCCCAGCAGGTCTTCAGGGGTCAGCGAGGAAAACCTCAGGGTGATGGCGCTACGGAGGAGATCCTCAGTCACCTGTTCAACCATGACCGTTACGACCACTGGGACAGAGTAACGACCGTCACTCACCGTAGCGTTACACTGATACCTGGGGAGAGAGACCAACAAACAGCTCAGAGAGTGTGTGTGTGTGTGTGTGTGTGTGTGTGTGTGTGTGTGTGTGTGTGTGTGTGTGTGTGTGTGTGTGTGTGTGTTTGTGTGTGTACCACAGGAGACAGGTGGCACCATAATTGGGAGAATGGGCTCGGGGTAATGACTGGAGCGGAATCAGTTGGAAATGGTATCAAATACATCAAATCCATGGTTTCCATGGTGTTTGATGCCATTCCATTTGCTCCGTTCCGGGCCATTATTATGATCCGTCCTCTCCCCTCAGCAGCCCTCCCCTGGTGTGTACCTGCCAGGCTCCAGTCCAGCCAGGGCCACTACACTGCCGTCCTGCCTGTTGATCTTGAATGGATTCCGTTGCTGCAAAGACCTCTGGGAAAAGGACAACACGTCTGTGACATCGCGGTCGGATGCGTATATACGACCGATCAGGCCGCCGGGATAGGAGTCTGTTGCCGTGACGATGTAGATGTCCAATGGGTTGACGGAGGGCCTGTACTGGCTGTCTCCGACTACCCTGACGAAGACCCAGCAGGAGGAGGAGAGACGAGGCTTACCGCTGTCACTGGCCTGGAGGAGAGAGACAGAGAAGAAGAAGTAGAAAAAGAAGACCTACAGGTGTACATAATTGAGTCTCTTTACTAACAACATTTGAGTTCTCACCTGGACCTCTAGAGTGTTGATATCAAACTAGGTATCTCTTTCCTAAGGAATAACTCTGATCTAAACTTGGTCATAATAACTACATGTAAAGTTCTCACCTGGACCTCTAGAGTGAACTCCCTGGTAGCATCAGGTCCTAGAACACGGTTGGACCGTAGGTCTCCGGTCTGTTCCACAGAGAAAGCGTTCCCCTCGTTCCCAGACACAATGCGGAACTCAAAAGGAGGGCCGTTATTGGAGGAATCATTATCAGTGACGGACAGCTTCAGCAGACTGGACCCGGCTGGCTGGTTCAACTGGAGACATACGTTATGTTAATGAAGGACAATATGTAAATAGAGAGCATAAACCAATCCCTGGGATTGGACGCCATAATGTGTACCTGTACAGTGGTTGTGGCGTTAGGTGGGGCGAAGACAGGAGGGTTGTCGTTGACATCAGAGATATCTATGTTGACGATGACTGTAGAGGACATGGCGGGGGAACCACTATCAAACGCCTGGACAGACAGAGTATAGTTGGACACCTGGAGAGAGAGAGAGAGAGAGAGAGAGAGAGCGAGAGAGAGAGAGAGAGCGAGAGAGACAGACAGACATACAGACAGAAGTAGAGAGAGAGAGAGAGAGACAGACAGACAGACAGACAGACAGAGCGAGAGTTTAGTAGAGAGAGAGAGAGACAGAGTGAAGGGGGAGAAGGAGAAGGAGAGAAAGAGAGAGAGACAGAGAGAGAGAGAGAGAAGGGGGAGAAGGAGAGAGAGAGAGAGA
>QNTS01004659.1:51022-73458 GCA_003317085.1 Hucho hucho
ACACAATACAACACCAGAGAGACACAATACGACACCAGCGAGACACAATACGACACCAGAGACACATTACGACACCAGAGAGACACAATACGGCACCAGATACACAATATGACACCAGCGAGACACAATGACACCAGAGACACAATACGACACCAGAGAGACACAATACGACACCAGAGAGACACAATACGACACCAGAGACACAATGACTCCAGAGAGACACAATACGACACCAGATAAACAATTCGACACCAGAGATACACAATACGACACCAGAGAGACACAGTACAACACCAGATACACAATACAACACCAGAGACACAACACGACACCAGAGAGACACGATACAACACTAGAGATACACAATACGACACCAGAGAGACACAATACGACACCAGAGACACAATACAACACCAGAGAGACACAATACTATACCAGAGAGATACAGAACGTACTGAGCCTTTGTTATCCTTTGCAAGTTTTCCCTGGTGAACGTGAATAAACTCAGAAGCCCATTCAGTATCCATATTGGACAGGTAGGAATCTCAGCCAAAAGTAGATGTGTTTTTTTTTCTGCCACTGATGTCTGATTGGGAAGCTGTCTAAATAGATGAGGATAGGGCACCACCCAGTGGCCAAATCCATACATTGTGGGGAAGAATCTAGAGCTGGGTGGTTAATTAACTGTGTTGTCTTAAGTTGTCCTTTGTAGAACACATCACTATGGAGACATAGACATGTCTCTCTCAGAATGACTTGGTGAGCTTGGAAAGACCCTACATTCTTATGGGGTCGCGGGTAGCCTAGTGGTTAGAGCGTTGGACTTGTAACCGAAAGGTTGCAAGGTTGAACCCCCAATCTGTCAAGGTAAAAATCTGTCGCTCTGCTCCTGCACAAGGCCGTAAACCCACTGTTCCTAGGCTGAAAATAAGAATTTGTTCTTAACTGACTTGCCTAGTTAAATAAAGGTTAAAACCTGAAAGGACATTCAAAATTGCCTAGTAAGAAATCTAAAACAGAAGCAGAAAGATGAAGCCGTTGAGAAGTTATCATTGCATGAAAGTCGTGTTCTTTTAGTTCAAGTAAGTAAACCTTATCTGAACCAGAATGGTCCATAGGGCAAGAGCCTATTTCCTGTTTCTGTAACGTGAGGCAGCTTGATGTACACCCCCTGAAAAGGACGCTAATCTATCGCATGGCCTTAGGCCCAATCCAGTACTAAGCAGAGAGGTATCATGTCCCAAATTTAGTCTTTGTCATGACAACTGGTAGTTGGACCACCAACCTTCCAAACGCAGGAAAGACACTCTCACCACAAGGCCACTGATCTGGTTTCTTCTTTTAGTTCCTACCCCTAAAGAGACCCACAGACAGATTTTTATGCATTCTTTCATAAATATTTAATCTTGAACTGTGTTGACTAAACAGGTCAAGATGAATGATGTGATCTGACCTACTCATGTCATGGGAGGGGACAGAGCTAGTGGAGCAACGCAGAACACATCACGTTTCCATTTGCAGAGCTCACACAGTGGATGCATTTCCATGGAATTTGTTTATACATTCTTAGCTGCAGTATAAATAAAAGTTGCACTTAGGCCTATTTCTGATGAGCTAGTTGAGTTTCCATATGTTTATGAGAACCATTTCATTTTCACTACATATTAACAGGGAACCATCCCTATGACAACAGAACTAGTTACAGCCGGCCACTGGGACCATGGAGAGACAGTCAGAGACCTCTGGGTGAAATGTGGTGGCGGCTGACAGTCTAGTCCCCATAGCAACAGCCAGGACTGTTGTAGGTAGCTGGTAGGTAGGAAGCAGGCAGCGTAACTACAACGGCACAGACAGAACAATTAAAGCCTTGGAGGGAAGACAGTCTCTCTCACACACACACACACACACACACACACACACACATTTAAAAGTAATATTATTAAAGAATCATAAAGAATCAATAGCTATGAATAATTAATTTTAAAGTAAAACATTTGATATACCAATTCTGGATTGCCCCTTTAACAGGAAGCGTAACAATGCAGACACAGGGGAGATAAGAATTACCATCTCTCAACTCTCTCACAGTGGAAACAACTGCTTTTTTTATTTGAATAGAATCTCCAGTACAAGTGGCCCTGGACCATGTGGTAGGGGAAGAGCCCGGGTAGGGGACTGGGTGAGCAGGGCCCGGGCGATGAGCAGGTTACAGACTACTACGGGGAAGAAGACCAAGACGAAGCACCCCAATATTAGGTGCTCAAGACCAAGGAATTTTCAGTTCCTTGCTCACGACCAGATATTGTTCAACACCCAATTTAGAAGGCTCCAACAGTGATAGGACTATCTGACTATATGCACCATATCTATTTATCTAACCATCTAGTCTAGTGGCTTGGGACTGAGTTTACAGAGCTATTGTGCAATCCTTTATAGAAGCTCCTGTTCCCTATAAAACGGCTTTTCTCCTCTGATTACACTAGAAAAACATGGTGCATCTGTTCATGGGAATTTGTCTGAATGAACATGGGGCTACATAGCAGAGTGCATGTTCTGCACTGTGTGTGCATTGTTAGGTGTGGGTGTGATGGAATGAAGCATCCTGAGGATGTGGTCACTAACAACAGTCAGCATTAGCCACAATATCGACAATTCGCTATGGAGCCGCTGGCTCACATTCTTGCACTCCACCAGCGACATGTGTGTGATGGCTGTTTCCGAGCATCCTTTGCCCCTCCCCACCTTTTTCAGATGGTCCTTGATGTACAGGCGGAACTTCCTGGTGGCGAAGCAGTACACTACAGGGTCCAGGAGGCAGTTGAGCCCCATCAGCATCAAGGTGACCTGGTGGGCGACATTAAGCTACTGCTTGGTCCGCTCTCCCCAGTCCATGCTGCCCCAGCCCTCCTTGATCTCCACACCACGAACACCCCCACCACGGTACACAGCATCTGCAAGGCCCTCCACCCCCCGGGGCATGTATGAACTGGAGCCCCGAGTCTGGGTAGGGGACTGGGTGAGCAGGGCCCGGCGATGAGCAGGTTACAGACTACTACGAGGAAAAAGACCAAGACAAAGCACCCCACGATGTTGAGGTGGGTGGTGGCCACCTTCCGTCACTACAATCTACACCCCCCACTCTTTGCTTTGACATGTTCTTTGATGAGTGTGTTGACAGGTATGGTTTGACTACACAAAGACAGTGTGTTCATGGTGTGTCACGTGAAGTGCAGTCAGCCTAGAGGGGTATGGGTAATGTGGTTGAGGCTAAGGTTATGGGGTCAAACCATGGTTTATGGGGTCAAACCTTTCCACAGAGGGTTCTACATGGAACCCAAAAGGGTCCTACATGGAACCCAATAGGGTTCTAATATGGGGACAGGCAGAGAAACCTTTTGGAACCTATTTTCTAGGAGTTTAGTCTGGATCTGTGATCTGTGAGTATTTGAGTACCACCGAGTAGTTTGCCATGTCCCCTCCTATCTCCCTAGAGAGACTCTCCCAATGTGTGGGTGTCATCCACACCCAAGGACTTGATCACCATGGAGGGGCAGTGTCACCCTGTACTGTCAGGCCACCTCCCACCCCCCTCTGTTGTCTGGAGCTGGAGCAGGTTGGACGAGCAGGGTGGGTGGCAGTAGGTGGGCATCGGGCGAGAGCTGACCCTGAGTATGGCAAGGGAGAGTGGGCAGTACTTTTGGTAGCTTAGAGCAACATCTTGGTCCTGATGCAGCAGCAACAAAGCCCCCACAGTCTGTATCCTCTACTTCCACATGACTGGTGATCTACTCATCAGTCATAACATCCACATTATTTATCATATGAGTCCAATACATTTTGCTTCCTTCCATCTCAAGACGGAGAACAGCTCAGTTTGAGGAAATTATGAACGATAATGAGATTTGTTCCATTAGTAGAGAACTGAGCTGATGACGATGATGTGTGGTAATGGTGGTATAAGAGTGACAATGTACCAAAATAAAGATAATGTTCCGGGATGATGCCTCTCACATGACCATGTCATTATTCTGTTTTTATAACTTTGGGTTGCATTCATCAATAGTTTTATGTTGTCGATTCAATGTATGTATCAATATTTGATGCACAGTAGTACTTTATAGCATAGGTTTGTACATTTTATATTTTAGTGTAAGCCTGTGGCACATCAATGTCAATGCAGTTCAATTGACTGTTCCTCCTCTCCCCTTAGGCAGTGTGTATGCAGGAGTGGCAGGGTTGGTGCTGGTCCTTCTTGCCGGGGTCTTACTGCCCTTGTTGCTGCTGTGGCTCTGGAGGCAGCGGGCCAAAGAGAGTGCTGGTCAAGAGACCTTGGCCACCAATAGTGCACCGGCCAAAGGTGAATGACACTGTCAAGTGTACCGCACTGAATCAACAGTTCTGCCAAGTCTTCAGCTATACTGCAGAGTATAGCCAAGTAGAGGCACCTATGATTCAGTCTATGATTCAGTTTGTAAATGATCAAGATGTAGGACTATAGTAGGTTTCTGAAAAGCCTACAATGTTCGTTCAGACATTGTGTTGGTTTGATTTACTGTGATGTATTTTCTATGTATTTCCAGGATTTACGGGACCTGCAAAAGCACCAAAGTAAGAGCATGATGAACAAATCATATTTGTGTTTTACATTTGTCTTCTTGTGTATGAGATTATAATTAGCTGATCACTATGTTGATCACTATGCTTATCACTGTGCTGATCACTATTCTGATCACTATGTTGACCACTATGCTGATCACTATGATGATCACTATGTTGTCTGCTGTCACCACTAGGGGGAGGAGTCAGGATCAGGCTGGGGATGAGAGAGAAGTCTACATGAACTGTGGTGAAACCAACCAAGCCTACAGCGACCTGTGCCCCGCCTACATCACAGTAGATGATTCCTACGCCACCTTGGGATGATTCCTACGCCACCTTGGGATGATTCCTACGCCACCTTGGGATGATACCTACTCCACTTTGGGATGATTCCTACGCCACCTTGGAATGATACCTACGCGACCTTGGGATGATACCTACACCACCTTGGGATGATACCTACGCCACTTTGGGATTATACCAATCCACCATGAGATGATACCTACGCCACCTTGGGATGATACCTATTCCACCTTGGGATGATACCTACGCTACCTTGGGATGATACCTACGCCACCTTGGGATGATACCTACACCACCTTGGGATGATACCTACGCCACCTTGGGATGATACCTACGCCACCTTTGGATGATACCTATTCCATCTTGGGATGATACCTAAGCCATTTTGGGATTATTCCTAGGTCACCTTGGGATGATTCCTATACCTTGTTGTGAGAGAGGACAGGAACAACATATGCTTAAGTGACATGAATGTAACACTGAAATAACCTGCTTGATAAACCACATACTGTAGTTAACAGAAGAGTTAAATCATCCTTTGCTCATTCTAAAACACTGTTTTAAGTGTTAAGACACAGATTAAACCTAGTCCTGGACTTAAACTTTTTCAAGAGATACTCTATTGACCATGCTTTTTCATCCAGGACTATGTTTAATCACTTTTCAGAGAAACTGTCCTTAAGAGAGTTAGAGTTTGTTTAATATTTGAAGAGAAGCTAGATTTGACTTCTAAAAAGTAAAGAGATTTGAAAAGTCTTATGTTTCTTGTTTGTCTGCATTCATCCACGCTGTATCACATCCGGCCGTGATTGGGAGTCCCATAGTTCAGCACACAATTGGCCCAGCGTCATCCGGGTTTGGCCGGGGTAGGCCGCCATTGTAAATAAGAATTTGTTCTTAACTGACTTGCCTAGTTAAGTAAAAGTTCAATTTAAAAACACATAAAAAAAAGTGCCGATGTGATATTTCTCTGAATCTTTTAATGGAAGCTTTGAATTAAAAAAAACATTGTGAAACAAAAAACAGGCATTTCAATAACAACATACACCACCATTCAAAAGTTTGGGGTCACTTAGAAATGTCCTTGTTTTTGAAAGAAAAGCCAATTTGTTAAAATAACATAAAATTGATCAGAAATACAGTTTAGACATTGTTAATGTTGTAAATGACTATTGTAGCTGGAAAAGGCTGATGTTTAATGGAATATCTACATAGGCGTACAGAGGCCCATTATCAGCAACCATCACTCCTGTGTTCGAATGCCACGTTATGTTAGCTAATCCAAGTTTATCATTTTTAAAGGATAATTGATCATTAGAAAACCCTTTTGCAATTATGTTAGCACAGCTGAAAACTGTTGTTCTGATTATAGAAGGAATAAAATTGGCCTTCTTTAGACTAGTTGAGTATCTGGAGCATCAGCATTTGCGGGTTCGAATACAGGCTCACAATGACTAGAAACAAAGCACTTTCTTCTGAAACTCGTCAGTCTATTCTTGTTCTGAGAAATGAAGGCTATTCCATGCGAGAAATTGCCAAGAAACCGAAGATCTCGTACAACGATTTGTACCACTCCCTTCACA
The DNA here is from genome assembly GCA_003317085.1 of Hucho hucho. Lineage (NCBI taxonomy): Eukaryota > Metazoa > Chordata > Actinopteri > Salmoniformes > Salmonidae > Hucho > Hucho hucho. The sequence goes on from QNTS01004659.1 coordinate 57,508, forward strand.
GAACAGTGCAAACTGTCTCTAACCAGAATAGAAAGAGTGGGAGGCCCCAGTGCATAACTGAGCAAGAGGACAAGTACATTAGAGAGTCTAGTTTGAGAAACAGACGCCTCACAAATCCTCAACTGGCAGCTTCATTAAATAGTACATGAAAAACACCAGTCTCAACGTCAACAGTGAAGAGGCAACTCCGGGATGCTGGCCTTCTAGGCAGAGTTGCAAAGAAAAAGCCATATCTCAGACAGGCCAATCAAAATAAAATATTAAGATGGGCAAAAGAACACAGACACTGGACAGAGGAACTCTGCCTAGAAGGCCAGCATCCCAGAGTCGCCTCTTCACCGTTGACGTTGAGACTGGTGTTTTGTGGGTACTATTTAATGAAGCTGCCAGTTGAAGACCTGTGAGGCGTCTGTTTCTCAAACTAGACACTCTAATGTACTTGTCCTCTTGCTCAGTCGTTCACCGGGGCCTCCCACTCCTCTTTAAATTCTGGTTAGAGCCAGTTTGCTCTGTTCTGTGAAGGGAGTAGTACACGTACAAGATCGTACAAGATCTTCAGTTTCTTGGCAATTTCTCGCATGGAATAGCCTTAATCAGAACAAGACTAGACTTATGAGTTTCAGAAGAAAGTTATTTGTTTCTGGCCATTTTGAGCCTGTAATCAAACCCACAAATGCTGATCAAATCAAATCAAATGTATTTATGAAGCCCTTCTTACATCAGCTGATGTTACAGAGTGCTGTACAGAAACCCAGCCTAAAACCCCAAACAGCGAGCAATGCAGGTGTAAAAGCACGGTGGTTAGGAAAAACTCCCTAGAAAGGCCAGAACCTAGGAAGAAACCTAGAGAGGAACCAGGCTGTGAGGCCAGTCCTCTTCTGGCTGTGCCGGGTGCAGATTAAAACAGAACATGGCCAAGATTTTAAAATGTTCATAGATGACCAGCAGGGTCAAATAATAATAATCACAGTGGTTGTCGAGGGTGAAGCAAGCATTTCGCTACACTCGCATTAACATCTGCTAACCATGTGTATGTGACAAATAAAATTTGATTTGATTTGAAACAGGTCAGCAACTCAGGAGTAAATGTCAGTTGGCTTTTCACAGCCGATCATTCAGTATCTCTACCGCTCCTGCTGTCTCTAGAGAGTTGAAAACAGCAGGTCTGGGACAGGTAGCATGTCTGCTGATCAGGTCAGGGTTCCAGAGCCGCAGGCAGAACAGTTGAAACAAGAGCAGCAGCACGGCCAGGTGGACTGGGGACAGCAAGGAGTCATCAGGCCAGGTAGTCTATAAATACTGGAGGCTGAGACAGGAGGGGCGGGAGACACTGTGGCCCCGTCCGACGATACCCCCGGACAGGGCCAAACAGGCAGGATATAACCCCACCCACTTTGCCGAAGCACAGCCCACACACCACTAGAGGAATATCTCCAACCACCAACTTACCATCCTGAGACAAAGTTGAGTATAGCCCACAAAGATCTCCGCCACGGCACAACCCAAGGGGGGGGGGGCGCCAACCCAGACAGGAAGATCACGTCAGTGACTCAACCCACTCAAGCGACACATTCCCCCCAGGGACGGCATGGAAGAGCACCAGTAAGCCAGTGACTCAGCCCCTGTAATAGGGTTAGAGGCAGAGAATCCCATTGGAGAGGGTAGCCGGCCAGGCAGAGACAGCAAGGGCGGCTCGTAGCTCCAGTTCCTTTCCGTTCACCTTCACACTTCTAGGCCAGACTACACTCAATCATAGGACCTACTGAAGAGATGAGTCTTCAGTAAAGACTTAAAGGTTGAGACCGAGTCTGCGTCTCTCACATGGATAGGCAGACCATTCCAAAAAAATTTAGCTCTACAGGAGAAAGCCCTGCCTCCAGCTGTTGGCTTAGAAATTATAGGGACAGTAAGGAGGCCTGCGTCTTGTGACTGTAGCGTACGTGTAGGTATGTACTGCAGGACCAAATCAGAAAGATAGGTAGGAGCAAGCCCATGATACTCAACTAGTCTAAAGAAGGCCCGTTTTATGGCTTCTTTAATCAGCACCACAGTTTTTAGCTGTGCTAACATAATTGCAAAAGGGTTCTCTAATGATCAATTAGCCTTTCATTAAAATTATAAACTTGGATTAGCTAACACAATGTGCCATTTGAACACAGGAGTGATGGTTGCTGATAATGGGCCTCTGTATGCCTATGTAGATATTCCATAAAAAATCTGCAGTTTCCAGCTACAATAGTCATTTACAACATTAACAATGTCTAAACTGTATTTCGAATCAATTTGATGTTATTTTAATGGATTAAAAATGTGCTTTTCTTTCAAAAAACAAGGACATTTCTAAGTGACCCCAAACTTTTGAATGGTAGTGTATCTGTTAAATCATATTTACATAAAGAATGCAGTACAGCGTATTACACAATATGTTTTAAATGCATCACATACATAGTTACAGTTACTGCAACATTTATACCAGAGGTCTATTAACTTCATAACACACACGTCTCTGTTAATACTTCATTAACTGGCAGTTGAGAAGTCATCACATGGTTCCCAGCCTCTTAAAAAGGGCCGTGAAGCTTATTATTCCCTCATTCTGTACAATAACTAGCTGTAACAGTAATATCACTGACATTTCAACTATCCACTAGCACTTAACCCTTAACCTAACACTTATTCTAACCATAATCGTAACCTTAGCAAGCAATTTCTTATCAACAGATAGTTTATTCATTGTATGTACAGAATCTCTAGAGGGGTTATCCAGATTATCCAAATAATGTGTGACCGAAAGTACTTCTTGCCTCCCAGTATTTATTTTGCAATCTTACAAAAATTGCAAAACATATATAATTTCACATCGTACCACACATGACAGTAGGCTAAAATAATCTGTAGGCTAAAATCAACACAATTCCGCATAGCCCGTTAGGCAATTACAGTTTCATTTCATTACAAAGGTTAGCTTATCACAAAATGCATGAACTTTACGGAGAGCCAGCATCCCGAAAAGCTAATTGTTATTAATATGTGTCCATGTTAGGTGCTCAAGACCAAGGAATTGTGAGTTCCTTGCTCACGTCCAGCTATTGGCTATTGTTCAGCAGCCAATTTAGAAGGCCCCAACAGTGATAGGACTATCTGACTATATGCACCACATATATTTTATCTAACAATCTGGTCTAGTGGCTTGGGACTGAGTTTATAGAGCTATTGTGCAATCCTTTATAGAAGCTCCAGTTCCCTATAAAACGTTTAATTTTCTTCTCTGATTAAACTCCTCTGATTACACTAGAAGAACAGGAAGAAACAGAGGTGATGAAATTGAAGTCACAAGACCAAAGTGTAAGATACATTGTGAGATACAATGCACAGTACATCTGAAATGTGAAAACAAAGAACCAATGGTCGAAAGACTCCTGAAAGCACTGATTATAGCTGACACAGTGGCCAGGACAAATCCCTACAGGGAAGAAATCTAGAGGGAACCATACTCTGGGTGGGGCCGTGTGGTGTTGCATCTGTTCATGGGAATGTGTCTGAATGAACATGAGGCTACATAGCAGAGCACATGTTCTGCACCATGTGTGCATTGTTAGGTGTGGGTGTGATGGAATGAAGCATCCTGAGGATGTGGTCACTAACAACAGTCAGCATTAGCATTAGCCACAATATCGACAATACAATGTTAGCTAGAGATTTAAACCTTGAGCTGCTGCTGTTCGCTATGGAGCCGCTGGCTCACATTCTTGCACTCCACCATAGACATGTGTGTGATGGCTGTTTCCGAGCATCCTTTGCACCTCCCCACCTTTTTCAGATGGTCCTTGATGTACAGGCGGAACTTCCTGGTGGCGAAGCAGTACACTACAGGGTCCAGGAGGCAGTTGAGCCCCATCAGCATCAAGGTGACCTGGTGGGCGTCGTTAAGCCACTGCTTGGTCCGCTCTCCCCAGTCCATGCTGCCCCAGCCCTCCTTGATCTCCAGTACAGCCAGAGTCCAGGGGCCCTGGACCACGTGGTGGGGGAGGAAGCACACCACGAACACCCCCACCACGGCACACAGCATCTGCAGGGCCTGGCCCTTCACCCCCCGGGGCATGTATGAACTGGAGCCCCGAGTCTGGGTAGGGGACTGAGCGAGCAGGGTCCGGGCGATGAGCAGGTTACAGACTACTACGAGGAAGAAGACCAAGGCGAAGCACCCCACGATGATGAGGTGGGTGGTGGCCACCCTCCGCTTCTCGTCGTCAGTCTTATGGTGGTAGCCCTCAAAGCAGCGGGACCCGTTGTTCATGTCCACCTGGATGGCCGTCTTCAAGAGGTACTTCACAGACATGGACAGAGTGAGCACCCAGATTACCATGGTGACAGCCACTCCGCGGCACCAATGTTCAGACGAGGCGGCATCAAGCGGGCGCGTGACGGCCCAGTAGCGGTTGACGCTGATGGCGGCGAGGAAGAGGATGGAGCAGTAGATGTTGATGAAGAAGAATGCGCCGGTGACGCGGCACAGGAATTCGCCGTAGAGCCAGTCACCGTGGTGGTGGTAGTAGCCAATCCAGAAGGGGAGGGTGCACACGAAGAGGAGGTCGGCCACAGTCAGGTTGACCATGTAGATGCGGATCTCGCTCATGGCCTTGGTGTTGCGCAGTCGCTGCAGCACAAACAGCACGTAACTGTTGGCTATCAGACCAAGGACAAACACAACACCGTAAAACACCGGGAAGAGGGTGTAACGGAACTCAGAGTCCAGGAAGGTTATTTTACCGACTGTCGATATTTTCACTGTCGTGTTCACTGTCATGTCCTCTTCCATCCCCATGGTCGACTCCACTGTTGGTTCTGCTAAAGCAAGCAACTCCCTCTGTGAGAAAAATACTTCATATTAGACTCATATTTCAAGAATCACTCTGTCATGTTCACTTTGGTACAACTCTTACTGTAGTCAGTAGGAGGACTCTGGACATGTCTAGTGTCACTCAGGTGAAATGAATAGCTTTGCTGATTCGTTGGACACGACTAGCATCTGGACATGGCAACTGCGCTCTGTTTGTGATGATTGCTGGTTGAGGACCATATTTCCAGTCACATCTAGACTAATGTCATCAGTATAGTAGACAATAACAAAAGGAGTGCCACTTTATATTAACAACAAATTAGGCTATAACGTCTTTATAGAGAAATCATGAAGTCTTCATAAACGCTCCTTAGTGTTTTTACATTGCATGTATTAGCAAAGTCATTTAAATGGTGCTACATAAAAGATGATATGATACAACATTCCCGGGTCCACCAATACATCAGATGTATGACTGTAAAACACACATGACTGTAAGTCACTTTGGATAAAAACGCCTGCTTAATGGCATATATTATATATATATATTTCTATATTATTATATGACATGACATGATATTTTGACTGGTGCTTTGCCAAATGAGATATAACTATTTTGTCACCCAAGTGACATTCACTTAGGAATAGGAAACCACTGAGACCAAGCGGAAAGGGAGGTTGAACTGGAGGTAGAACTGAATTTACCCTCGCCAGTTTCATAGTATGGGATTCCCACACTCCGGAGGAACTACATCACTAAAATCGGTCCTGGTTCCAGTAAATCCCACACTATTTTCAAGAAAAAGGACAATAAAAGACTTAATATGTAAAATATTGACATATTCACACTCATACTTGAAATGAAAAAGTAACCTGTTTCAGCCCTAGATTAGAATAGGTTAAAATAGAATATATTAGATTAGAAATACTTAATTTTTTCCAGAGGGAACTTCTGTTGTGTCGGATAAGATAAATAAAAGGTATACAGTACAGTAAACTTACAACATCAACATTAACACATGACCAGTGGTGTAAAGTAACTCAAGTAAAAATGGGGGGTATCTGTACTTTACTTTACTATTTATAGTTTTCACAACTTTTAATCCACTACATTCCTAAAGAAAATATGTACTTTTTACTCACATAAAGTTTTTTCATGACACCCAAAAGTACTCGTTACATTTCGAATGCTCAAGTTGGACAGTATTATGGCCAATTCACGCACATGTCAATAATGCATTTTCATCCCTACAGTCTCTGATCTGACTGACTGGAAGTGCTCCTCTATTGTTCCCGCATACCGATATTCAATAGGAAAAGAAAAAAATGCTTTAAAGCGTTTCTCTACAAACAATAGTGGGACCTTATTTTTCATAAAACATACGTACCTCTTCTTAGATGTGCTTTCAATGAGAATGACAGATCTTTAACTCACATTTCTATGTGAATTTGGTTGGGTATCCCAAGAATTTACATATTTACATCGTGTACATTTGTTTAAACTTTTAAACAATAAATAATTATAAACATTTTCACAGGTAGGGTAATAAAGAAATGCATAACATATTTGAAATTTCAAGCAAAAGGTTCATGTGGATCCTAGCATTTGGCTACTTTTTCTGTCAAAAAAAGTTATGTTCCAATATGTATATACATACATTTTCTATGAAATTACTGAGAAATGTGCGCTTACCCGAGCACGTGGCTCCTTCCTCGTTGTGTTCTGTCTTTCCAAGTGTGTGTGTTCTAGATAAACGCTATTAGGTTATCTTGAAACCAGCATAGTTTAGGCTACATCGTAAACATCTCTATAGCCTAATACATGTGCGCGAATGTACATACTACAATAACGTTTCTAGAAACAAGAGAATCTTCTCAAATACAAAGACCATGAAGAACTGAGGCGCGCGTCTGACAACTCCGGCTAGGTGTACTTGACACTCAGACTCATTGAGCTACCAGATAGCCTGCTATGGGGGGTGATAAGAGACATATATAAGCCTAGGCACCACAGTGTGGCTGTTGCCTAGCTTTGAACGTCTGAGTGACATGACATGATACCAACGCCTTACTAACGTCTGCATGACGTCTGCATTGCGTGTTAATTCCATTCTTTTACTTTTAGATTTGTGTGTATTGTTGTGAATTGTTAGATACTACTGCACTGTTGGAACTAGGAACACAAGAATTTCTCTACACCCGCAATAACATCTGCTAAACATGTGTATGTGAACCGATTTGATTTGTTTTGATTTAGAGTCATTGATCTTTCTGTTTCTGACCTGCGCTGGTGAGATACCTACAGTCTTCTTTCTCTTCTTCTCCCATGAGTCTCTCTGATAATGCATAGAATAATCAGTATTGCTGTCAGTATTGCTTTGTAACTTAGCTTAAGCTTTATGCTTTGTATGTGAATCCATTCACTGTACAATGTCAATCAACTATCTACCTTTGATAGAGAACAATTCTCAGACCTTACTAGTCAACGTCAACACAGCCTAATGATTGCATGTATTTTTGTATTATCTTTATGGACTCAGATAATCATTTTAATAGGCTAATTGCTTAGTCTCATTTTTTTTAAATTCTACTGTGTGTGTGTCTGTGTGTGTGTGTGTGTGTGTGTGTATGCGCATGTGTGGACTCGCAGAGCTTGCTGAGGGCATTTCTCAGCCAGTAGTCCTCTCTTTCCCTCCCATCTCTTCTGCCCCATTTTTCTTTTTTATGGACATTTAGAAAATGTGCACGTTGCTTTATGCTAAAGGATAGCTAACGGTCGACTTGTACTTTCTTTGCTAATGAGGCAAGTCACCTCGTGAAGTGTAAATATATTTTTATTTCATGTTATTTTATGTCACTCAGATTACTTGGCGGGTTTGCATTTGTTCTGAAGTTGTGTTGTATGTATTTGCAGGTATGTGCTCCCAAATTACATGGAATCATTTTATGTTACTGTACACATGTAGCCCGTCAGACGGAGTCATTATAAGTTGAGCTCGCCTCTGTAGCCATGTTGTTATAAATGTAATAATGTATAAAATGTGTATTAGAAATATTTAACTTATTACTGTTCCAGACAGAGTTGTTCGACTTTGATGGAGATTGCTTGGTGGGTTTGAAGTTGTTCTGAAGTTTACACAGTGTTGTGTATGTATTAGCAGAATAAACCGTGAAAGAAAACAGCACTGTGTCCTTTGTCGATGAGCCATATTATAGCTGTCGGATGCTCAAGATCAGCCTGACGCAGATCACTGAAGGAAGTGAAGATCAAGTGCGCTCTTCTGGTCAGATTTTTGGTTGCATGGCCATTGGACTGCTGTTTTGTAATTTCAGTGTTAAGGGTTTTTCCAGTTTTTATTTTCTCTGTCAATTTTTGTTCAACTTTTTATTTTACATTTAATTTGTTTAATCTAAGGGTGGTGTCATGGCTCACAAATCTTCAACTGAAATCAAATAGTTGAAAATGTTACTACTCCTACTATTGCCAAGGGGAGGGGTGTTTGGTTTGGCAAGCATACAGGTAGCAATGCGATGTCCAGTGGATTTCATGGTCAGGGAGTGGGGATATATCACTCATTAGCTGATAGTGTTAGGAGTGAGGTCCGAGGTCACAGCCCATGTTGTTCTCCAATGGGTCAGTTTTTAAGGGGAGGTTCACACACATCCACACCCAGTTGCACTCCACACTGCCCTTTCCCACCTGGACTAAAGGAACACCTATGTGAGAATGCTACTCATTGACTACAGCTCAGCGTTCAACACCATAGTGCCCTCAAAGCGCATCAGTAAGCTAAGGACCCTGGGACTAAACACCTCCCTCTGCAACTGGATCCTGGACTTCCTGACGGGCCGCCCCCAGGTGGTAAGGGTAGATAACAACACATCCGCTATGCTGATCCTCAACACAGGGGCCCCTCAGGGGTGCGTGCTCATCCCCCTCCTGTACTCACTGTTCACTCATGACTGCACGGCCAGGCACGACTCCAACACCATCATTAAATTTGCCGATGACACAACTGTGGTATGCCTGATCACCGACAACAACGAGACAGCCTATAGGGTGCCAGAACAACAACCTCTCCCTCAACGTGATCAAGACAAAAGAGATGATTGTGGACTACAGGAAAAAGAGGACTGAGCACGCAGATCCTCAAAAGGTTCTACAGCTGCACCATCAAGAGCATCCTGACTGGTTGCATCACTGCCTGGTATGGCAACTGCTCGGCCTCTGACCGCAAGGCACTACAGAGGGTAGTGTGAACGGCCCAGTACATCACTGGGGCCAAGCTTCCAGCCATCCAGGACCTCTATACCAGGCGATGTCAGAGGAAGGCCCTAAAAATTGTCAAAGACTCCAGCCACCCTAGTCATGGACTGTTCTCTCTGCTACCACATGGCGAGTGGTACCGGAGTGCCAAGTCTAGATCCAAGAGGCTTCTGAACAGCTTCTACCCCCAAGCCATAAGACTCCTGAACATCTAGTCAAATGGCTGCCCAGACTACTTGCATTGCCACTTTAATAACTCTACCTACATATACATACTACCTCAACTAACCGGTGCCGCCGCACATTGACTCTGTACCGGCACCCCCCTGTATATATTGTTATTTTTTACTGCTGCTCTTTAATTACTTGTTACTTTTATCTCTTATTCTTATCCATATTTTTTTTTACTTCACTGTTGGTTAGGGGCTCGTAAGTAAGCATTTCACCTTAAGGTTTACACCTGTTGTATTCGGCGCATGTGACTAATGAAATTTGATTTGATACAGACAGATGCCATACTACACCTTACTGACATGGTAAGCCAGTTAGGAGTGCAGATAGGTGACTCCCTAGTAGCCAGATTGACGTCAGCAGGAGCCATAGATGCGATTGGTGAGTTCCACAGTACACCACGAAGAGAAACGTCAGCAACTGATTCAGTAAGACATGAAGTTCCAGCAGTTCCACATATGACAGTTCACGTCAAGTCCGAGAGAGAACTCAAAGTGTTCAGAGGTGACAGCTCTGACAAGTACACAGTACAAGAGTGGGTTGATATGACAACAAACTATTTGAAAAAGCAAGGATGTGAGTTGCCTGATCAAGCGGATAAGATTCTTAGCAGGTTGATGGGAAAAGATAGGGATGTAGTGAAGATAGGCTTGTGGAGTGATGAGTCATTGGACAGAACCCATCACATCCTCCTGCAGTCTTTTAGTGACACATCATCCCGCTTGAAGATTTCTACTCTACCAAACCCAAACTGAGGATCAGGCTCAACAAAGCAGCGGATTTAGCTGATGAGGGTTTATGCAGGCAGTGTGGGAGGATGGAAAACATAGGTCAGCAAGTGGCTCGCATGTTTGTGAAACATTGCCCTGATCCTGAGCTCTCCTGCAGTTTTCTGCTTGTCAAACATTGCCCAGATCCTAAGGGTCATGAGTGGAGCGCCGGAGATGTTCAGGTGAGGATAGATGAGTACCAAAGGGAGGAGAGACCCTTAAAACCTCTTAAAGGATCGGACCCTTTTTTTCAATTTTCGCCTAAAATGACAAACCCAAATCTAACTGCCTGTAGCTCAGGACCTGAAGCAAGGATATGCATATTCTTGATACAATTTGAAAGGAAACACTTTGAAGTTTGTGGAAATGTGAAATTAATGTAGGAGCATATAACACTTTAGATCTGGTAAAATATAATACAAAGAAAAAAACATGTTTTTTTCTTCCATCGTATTTGAAATGCAAGGGAAAGGCCACAACGTATTATTACAGTTTAGGTGCAATTTAGATGTTGGCCACTAGATTGCAGTAGTGGATGTGCAAAGTTTTAGACTGATCCAATGAACCATTGCATTTTGGTTCAAAATGTTGTATTAAGTCTGCCCAAATGTGCCTAATTGGTTTATTGATACATTTTGAAGTTCATAACTGTACACTCTCCTCAAACAATAGCATGGTATTCTTTCACTGTAATAGCTAATGTAAATTGGACAGTGCAATTAGATTAACCAGAATTTAAGCTTTCTGCCAATATCAGATATGTCTATGTCCTGGGAAATGTTCTTGTTACTTATATAAGAATATTTTGAAGATAAATACACATCGCTGAAGATGAGAGGAGGAAAGTACTAAAAACTAAATAGAGTACTATTGGTCAATAGGGAATTGTCAATGTTAATAGGAGTTGGTTTTCAGTTCAACAGCTGTTTATAAACTGTGGAATGTCAGTCCTGAACTCAGAGCTACATATGCTACTTGTGCTAAGTTCTGTACATTGAGTCTGGAGCAGGATACTTGCTATTTGGCCATTGGCCCAGTTGTACTGCAAGGACTTCTGATTGGTCAACCCCAGGCTAGGGTGAGGGGTTATACATGGCCTCACCTTCTTTGTTCTGTGGAGAAAAGCTGAAGACAGGGGAAATATATATATCTACCATTTACCTCCCACCATAACATCTATGATTTGTCCTTTTCAAATAAATCTATTTTTCTCCCCCTGATTTGCTTTGGGGTTTGTGTTATTGAAAAATAACATCAACTGCTAACACTTGGTGCCGTGACCTGGATGAAGTGGTCTCAACAACAACAAGAAAAATGTAGCAACTCAGTTTTGATCCAGAGGAAAGAGAGAAGGCTGCGCGCAACCCACTTTGGGGAGTCAATTCTTAATCTCCTGATTGACGACATGAGCACTGGGTGAGTTTAGACCAATATCATTTTAAAAGAACCAAATCAGGTTAAAATAGTGCATGCAATGAGTAATTAGTACTATTGGATAGGAAACACTCTGAAGTTTCTAAAACTGTTAAAATAATGTCTGTGCGTATTACAGAACTGATATAGCAGGCGAAAACCCTAGAAATTACTGTCCGGAAATCATTTTTCTTTTGACCTTTCCTCACTTTGAATGCCTGTTTATTGAATTTTCAGGGAAATAGGACTCAGGTTGCAGTACCTATGGCTTCCACTAGATGTCAACAGTCTCTGGACAGTGTTTTGAAGCGTTTATAATGGAAGAGAGCTGAAAGGAAGCTGATTTTGTATGACATACCAGGAAATCCTGTCTGTCTAGTGCACGAGATACCCGGGAGCGCGCAGCTCGGTGTTTACCTTTTCTATCGTGTAGGTTATTATCCGAGTGAAATATAATAGCCAATATAGATAAATGGATGTCTAAGGATAAATTATAAATGATGTTTGATTTGTTTGGGCAAAGTTGATAGGTATAATTTGAACGCGTTCTCTTCACTGTACAACGGGCGAGTAGACTGGAAATGCTTGGTGGACTATCTGAACATAACGCGCCAACCAAACAGAGGTTTATGGATATAATAAATGACTTTTTCTAACAAAAGAACCATTGATTCTCTTGTTTGGACACTTGGGATGCCCTCAGCAGAAGTTCTTCAATAGGTAAGCGATTTATTTTAGCTCTTATATGGGTTTTGTGAGACCCGCGCTGGATATGAATTTATGGTAATGTGGAAACTATGTGAGGTGCTATCCTCAAACAATAAAATGTTGTGCTTTCGCCGTAAAGCCTTTTTGAAATCTGACAACGCTGTGATATTAACAAGACGCTAATCTTTGCAACCATATGCAACACTTGTATATCCAAAAATAGAACTGTTTGGCCATAATGACCATCATTATGTTTGGAGGGAAAAGGGGGAGGTTTGCAAGCCGAAGAACACCATCCCAACCATGAAGCACGGGGGTGGCAGCATCATGTTGTGGGGGTGCTTTGCTGCAGAAGGGACTGGTGCACGTAAATAGATGGCATCATGCGGATGGAAAATGTGGATATATTGAAGCAACATCTAGAGACATCAGTCAGGAAGTTAAAGCTTGGTCACAAATGGGTCTTTCAAATGGACAATGACCCCAACCATACTTCCAAAGTTGTGGCAAAATGGCTTAAGGACAACAAAGTCAAAGTATTGGAGTGACCATCACAAAGCCCTGACCTCAATCCCTTAGAAAATTTGTGGGCAGAACTGAAAAAGCGTGTGCGACCAAGGAGGCCTACAAACCTGATTCAGTTACACCAGATCTGTCAGGAGGAATCGGCCAAAATTCACCCAACTTATTGTGGCAAGCTTGTGGAAGGCTACCCAAAACGTTTGACCCAAGTTAAACAATTTAAAAGTAATGCTACCAAATACTAATTGAGTGTATGTAAACTTCTGACCCACTGGGAATGTGATGAAAGATATAAAAGCTGAAATAAATCATTCTCTCTACTATTATCCTGACATTTCACATTCATAAAATCAAGTGATGATCCTAACTGACCTAGGACAGGGAATTTCTACTAGGATTAAATGTCAGGAATTGTGAAAAACTTAGTTTAAAACCTCTTGAGGATCATTAAGGAGCGCTGGGGCGCTAGCGCCCCATTCCTGTCACTACCCGGAAAAATGTAAGGCGCCAAATTCAAAATCCAAAATCCAAAAGTATAATTATAAAACATTCATCAATATACAAGTGTTGCATAGTGTTCAAACGATTAGACTCTTGGCAATATCACAGCGTTGTCAGATTTCAAAAAGACTTTACGGCAAAAGCACAACATTTGATTGTTTGAGGATAGCGCCTCACATATTTTCAGCATTAGCATAATTTAATATCCAGCGCGGGTGTCACAAAACACATAAAAATAGCTAAAATAAATTGCTTACCTTTGATGATCTTCTGCTGAGGGCAATCCGAAGTGTCCAAGCAAAACAATACATGTTTCTTTTGTTAGAAAAAGTCATTGTTTATATCCATAAATCTCTGTTTGGTTGGCGCGTTCTGTTCAGAAAATCCACCGTCCACTCGTCCCATTATACAAGACATATAGAGCGTTCAAATTATTCCTATAAACTTTTTCCAAACAAATCAAACATAGTTTATAATCAATCCTTAGCTACACTATGTATATTATGTATATTAATGATTATATTTCACACAGATAATATCTTGAACAATAGTAAAGTAAAAAACCGAGGTGCGCGCTCTCGTGTCTCTCGCGCCCCAGACAGAAATCCCTTCGTCACTCCTCTGATATAAACATCCTGTATGAGGCTATTATTCAAGACAAACTCTTCAAACCTTGTCTAAAGACGGTTGACATCTAGTGGAAGCCATAGGTACTGCAACTTGGGTCCTAGAATCCACCATGCTCTATACCAGCCTATGGTAATAGAAGGCATGTAAAAAAAAAATGGATGGATGGATTTTGCTCGTGTTCTCGCCTGCGGCAGCAGAGGTGACGGTTTTGGAGAGTCTGGCGTGCCCAAAGTAAAATGCCTGCCACTCAGGCCCAGAAAATAGGATATGCACATAATTAGTACTATTGGATAGGAAACACGCTGAAGTTTCTAAAAGTGTTAAAATAATGTATGTGAGTATAACAGAACTGATATAGCAGGCGAAAACCCGAGGAAAATCCATCTGGATTTGCAGTTTTCTTTGTAGATGACCTTTTTCTCCAAGCTGCTTATTGCATACAATGTTATGTAGGACTGAGACTGCAGTACCTATGGCTTCCACTAGATGTCAACAGTCTTTATACAGAGTCTGGAAGGTCTAGCAGTAAGCAGAACGGATAGGAAGAGGAAGTAGTCAGGGGACCACTTTTGTTTACAATGTTTGACAGGCGCGAGATTGTGAACGTGCACCACTTTATTTTCCTTTCCTATTGTTCACGTTATCGTCCGGTTGAAATATTACAGTAAATATACATAAAAGGATACCTAAGGATACATTAAAAATTATGTTTGATTTGTTTGTAGAAAGTTTATAGGTATAATTTGAACGTGTTCTCTTCACGGTTCAATGGGAGACTCAACGGTGGATTTTATGATCATAACGCGCCAACAAAAGAACCATTGGATGTCTTCGTTGGACACTTGGGAAGCCCTCAGCAGAAGTTCTTCGAAAGGTAAGTGATATTTTTTAGCTCTTATATGGGTTTTGTGTGACCCGCGCTGGATATGAATTCATGCTAATGTGGAAAATAAATGGGGTGCCGCTAGCGCGCCGCTACTCCCTAAGTAGTTAACCTCTCTAGGAGCGGCAGCTGGGGTGACGGTTTTAGAGTGTCTGGTGTGCCCAAAGTAAAATGCTTGCCACTCAGGCTCAGAAAATAGGATATGCACATAATTAGTACTATTGGATAGGAAACACTCTGAAGTTTCTAAAACTGTTCAAATAATGTCTGTGAATATAACAGAACTGATACGGCAGGCGAAAACCAGAGAAAACTCCATCCGGAAATGTCATTCTGGTGGCTTATGGCCCACTTTGAGAGAGTGCCTATTGAAAATCCTTTATATCAGGACACTGAATGTAGTACCTAAGTTTCTAAAAGTGTTAACATTTTGTCTGTGAGTATAACAGAACGGATATGGCAGGCAAGAACCCGAGGAATTTCTGTCCTGGAAAAAGTGGTTTTGACACATTGCCTCATTTGGAACCCCTCCCTTATGAAAATGCCCATATAAGGGCATATGAATGCAGTACCTATGGCTTCCTCTGAATGTCAACAGTCTCGAGAAAGTGTTTTGATTTTTTTTAGCTGCTTTTAGATTGTAGAAGAAGACGACTAAGGAAGTGGCCACACAGATGTCAATAGAAGAGAATGCGCGCTCCCGGCTGGCGCGTTCTGTGGTTTTTTCCTTTCTTATCGCCCAGTTTATATTCCGGTTGAAATATTATACTATTTATACATAAAAGTGTTCCTAAGGATACATTTACAATTATGTTTGATTGTTCTTGGACAAGTTTATAGGTATAAGTTGAACGAGTTCTCTTCACGTTTCAATGGAGGAGTCGACGCTGTATTTTCTCATTATAACGCGCCAACCAAACGGAGATTTATGGATATAATACATTACTTTTTCTAACAAAAGAACCATGGATTGTCTTCTTCGGACACTAGGGTAGCCCTCAGCAGAAGTTCTTCAAAAGGTTATTGATTTGTTTTCGCTGTGAAATGTGTTATGTGTGAACCATGTAGGCTTATGAATTTATGGTAATGGGAAAAATATGTGGGGTGCTATCCTCAAACAATCAAATGTGGTGCTTTCGCCGTAAAGCCTTTTTGAAATCTGACAACGCTGTGATATTGCCAAGAA
>QNTS01004660.1:46016-59192 GCA_003317085.1 Hucho hucho
TCTATATAAATCATTGGTCAGAGTCCTGTGAACATACTGATTCATCTAGTGTCTATATAAATCATTGGTCAGAGTCCTCTGAACATACTGATTCATCTAGTATGTATATAAATCATTGGTCAGATTCCTGTGAACATACTGATTCATCTAGTATCTATATAAATCATTGGTCAGATTCATGTGAACATACTGATTCATCTAGTGTCTATATAAATCATTGGTTAGATTCATGTGAACATACTGATTCATCTAGTGTCTACATAAATCATTGGTCAGATTCATGTAAACATACTGATTCATCTAGTGTCTATATAAATCATTGGTCAGATTTATGTGAACATACTGATTCATCTAGTGTCTATATAAATCATTGGTCAGATTCATGTGAACATACTGATTCATCTAGTGTCTATATAAATCATTGGTCAGATTCATGTGAACATACTGATTCATCTAGTGTCTATATAAATCATTGGTCAGATTCATGTGAACATACTGATTCATCTAGTGTCTATATAAATCATTGGTCAGAGTCCTCTGAACATACTGATCCATCTAGTGTCTATATAAATCATTGGTCAGATTCCTGTGAACATACTGATTCATCTAGTGATCAAGTTCATGTTTAATAAAAAAAAAATATTGATCAAAACAAACAACAAGCATAGCATACTTACACCGGGTCCAACTTTGCCTTGAGGACCAGAATCACCAGGACGACCAGTAAGACCCTGCAAGACAAGTATAGAGACACACATAGATCAAACTACCTAAAAGGCCTGAGAAATCGAACTCGGATTCATCAGAAATCTAAAGTATACTGTATGTGAGTTACATCTCCAGGGATAATGTCTTGGTAGTGCAGTCATTGCACTATGTGAGCCTATATGTTTAATGATGTTAGAGATTTGAGACCAAACTACAGTAACGTATTATCACAGAAGACCTGGGGTAGCGTTGGTACAATATGATGATGTCAAAACTACAGAGATAATGTATTGGCTCAGTTATTCGGCCATAGTTTGGAGAACTATTCTATCTTACCAGAGCATTGATACATACTGCTGTTACAGATGGTAGAAAGATATTGGAGTGGAACTTACTCTTGCGCCAGGAAGACCGGGCTCGCCAGGGCGACCAGGGTCACCACCGGCTCCCTTAGGGCCAGACACACCGCCGACTCCACGCTCGCCAGGGGCACCCTGGATTAAGAGGACAAATGTGCTACTCAATGGAGAATCTCAATCAATCAATCAATTAAGACCAACGCCGGTTGTTCCCTGTATTAGGAGGTCAAATGATACAGTCACTCAGTGGAGATCAATCAATCAATCAATTAATCAATCGATTAATCAACAAATCACTAAATTAACCAATCAAGACACATCTACCTCCACAGCCACTTTATATGAGGCTACAGTAGACCCTGCATTAGGAGGCCAAATTAACTGAAGAAGGCTCTGAGGGAAGTGTCTGACCGTGTGACACACTGAAACGTAAAGCCTGTATGTTTGTCCCTTAATAAACCTCAACAGACCATTACAGACATCTGTGTGTTCCTCTATCTTGTTCTGGGATAGTCATCTTGTGAGATGTCAGGGGGGCTGGATTCTTTTTAAGAAGGACAATGAGTCAGTCACTCCGGGGCGAATCCTAACTTCCAATTAAAGTCGAATTGACATCAAAGTCCCATTGGCATCAATGCATGACAGAGTGAAAATTTGACTTGAGTGGAAGTTAGAATTCACCTCTATATGGATAACATCCTCTCCATCTATCTCCGCAGTCACTTCGCATGGAGGCTACGCTAGGCAACCTGGCCTCTGAGGACGTGGAAGTGACATGTCAAAAAGACGGGGGTCAATTGACTTGACATGATGAACTAAGAAAATATTTATTCTGACTCATTCACCATATTTAATGAATAGGAATAAAAAGTGAATAATATTACATTTATAATGAAATGAAATGTCTGAGTGTTGGTGGTGTGGATGAGGTTGATGCTGACCTCTGGTGGTTAATAGTGGAATTACAGGTTGACTCCACTGACACCAATAGAAGCTCTGTCTTTCTTTGTGACTCATCATTTTCTGTCATTCTTAGCTGTGACTAAATATTGTCACAGAACATTTAGTCAGATTGGGTTTCAATTGCCTAACGATTCCAATATATCAGCGATTTGAGTCGGCGAGGAAGAATCGTCACTATTATTCAGGCACAGGATGTTTAACTGTGGATTAAATGCTCAGCTATCTGTGTATATGACTCTGCAGTGCTGTGGACGAGTCTATCTGCCATGATTATCATGGTTTCAGATGTACAACCATGTCATTGCTGACTCATGTATTACATCATGTATTTCCCTAGCCAGTTTTACAGTAACCTATTCAGTTGCTGTGAATGTATCCTGTTCATTTTCTGTACCACAGCAGTTAGTTTCCCCTCCCTTAATGATACGCCCATCCTCTGGGACCTCGTTGTCATGGTGACGCTCACCTTGGGACCAGCCAGACCATCCTGACCTGGGAAACCACGGTTACCGGGGGCGCCCTAAACAAAAACAACAACAGGGTTCAGGGTTAGGCCATGAAGAAGAAAAAAAACGATTCAATATTTAACGCTGGGGGTGAGACCATCGTGTGTGATGAATATAAAATGGAATGGACAGCCCTATCTGTGACAGCACACAGGTCTAGTCGCTGTTCATGTCATTTCCTCCGTTTTACGGCATGGGTGTCATGGGTGGTACTCACTCTCTCTCCGGGTGGTCCGAGAGGTCCAGCAGCGCCGGGCTCTCCTCTGGGTCCCCTCTTCCCCTCCTCTCCTGCAGGGCCAAGGGCTCCTTGGGGACCGGCTGGTCCCTAAACAAAACACAACTGGATGTCAGTAATCACATTTAATATCCATCATCTCTAAAATCAATCAATTCAATTGAAAGATTGTACTGCAAGATGACTTGAGGTTGAGGGCACTATAGCCAAGATACTAAGAAGGGAGAGAAACTGTTCAAAGGTATGCTGATGTTAGGTGAAGTTGGGTGGGAAGACTAAAAAGAGAAAGTAGTTCTCTCTTATCATTAAGTAAGATCTCTGCAGCTTGGTAAATTCTTTCTGGAAGCCAAGTTGGCTCTCAATCTTTTTTTTGGGGGGGGGGGTTCCTCATTTTTAATGAATTCTCATGATATTTTCTTTTAGAAACTATCATAAAATGCTTTTCTGTTGCTTGCCTGGTCCTTTAGTAGGCCTAATGCTGGATTGTTGAGAGGTAATAAATAAATAGGGCCCCCTTGTGGCCAGTTACAAACTCTGTTACCGTCTGGAAGCTATCTGGGATGCTCTCCATACTGTGTATGCGTTTCATGGGGTGTTATAAACTCTTGGACCTTGTCCAGTATGTTGAGGGATTACTTAGCTATCAGAGAGGAAGGACGAGAGAATGATGGAGACATAAGAGAGAGAGACAGAGACAGCGAGAGAGACAGACAGAGAGAGAGAGAGAGAGAGAGAGAGAGAGAGAGAGAGAGAGAGAGAGAGAGAGAGACACACACACACACACAGAGACAGAGACAGCAACATAGACAGAGTCCGGACAAAAGCACAGCGGTAAGAGCAGCAGCTTCAAAATAATAACACTCACAAGCTCTCCCTTGGGTCCAGCCTCACCCTTGAAACCTGGGATACCGGGGTCACCCTAAAGAGGAAGACAAAAAACACATTGGTTATCATTACAGACCAATGAAGTACGATTACAACCATTGAAGTTGTATATTACTAGCCTTGAAATGCAAACTGAATCACACTACATTACAATATTTTATTCAACTACATATACCTCGTACCATCCCCTGACATTCATTACATATTATAACAAGTTTGGAGAAACAGATTTGAGGAGACAGTTTGGACGTACAGATGTTCCCTTTGGTCCGAGAGGCCCAGTGGCTCCCTGGGGTCCTGGAGGGCCACGTGGTCCGGGGAAGCCAGGCGCGCCAGCGATACCAGGAGCACCCTGTAGTAGAGAGATATCAATCACGTATCAATCAATCATTCATCACGCTGAAATGATCACGGTGTGATAGTGGAAGGGAACACTAAACAGAGTAACACCATGATAATGAGATCTGAAAATAAGTTGTGATGTGTAGCTTGTAGATCAATGAGGAAAACAATCTATAGCTATTTATCTAGGCTTTTAGATGTACACACACATTAGCAGATGTTAATGCGAGTGTAGCAAAATGCTTGTGCTTCTAGTTCCGACAGTGCAGTAATATCTAACATGTAATCTAACAATTCCACAACAACTACCTTATACACACAAATCTAAGGAAAGGAATGGAGTAAGAATATATACATGAAAATATATGGCTTCAGTGTTACATGAGTTAGTGGGTGGAACAGGTGGGAGAGGTCCTGAAGCTACAGACATGCCTGGACCTTGCCTTGATCTCACTCCTTCACTCCAGCACCAAGTACCAGCTGCAGTCTGCTTGACTATTATGTAAGTGACAAATGTGTGTGTGTGTGTGTGTGTGTGTGTGTCTGGCCCATGTCTGGTCTAAGCCATAACTAACTCAAAGCGACATAACACACCTGACTGATTCTGATCTAAAGGATTATAATGGCTTCTTGTTCTAGGGGAAGATAGGACCAAGAGCTTTTCCTAACCACATCACCTGACCAGGTAAATGGAATAACTCCTGTTCAAAGTTTCTCCTGGTCAGGTAAGGACACATGGTTAGGAGAAACTCCTGGCCCTATAACGGAGATGAGATTACATCCACAATACATACAAATTCAAGGGTGGGCTTCATAATGTGGGAACTGCTGTCTATCTTAGGTTTTCAGACTGGACTAGTGGACCAGTCACAACAAGCATTTACATTAAGTTTGGAAATAATTTCTGTAACACGTTACTTTTAGCCTGCAAGTACAATGCTTTATATGCTTTGTGAATAGAGTACACAATAAGGCTTCTAATATGTGGATTTCATATACTGTGTGAACCTCAGGGCCAATAGAGACAGACTGGTTATCTCTGCAGATATCCTAGTGGTTTAGATATGACTGTCATGCCTGCTCCCCTCCCCCTCTCTGGCGCTAGGCTGCCCATCATTACGCACACCTGTCACCATCATTACGCTCATCAGCGCAATATTGGACTCACCTGGACTCCTTCACTTTGTTGATTGCCCCTTCTATATCTGTCTGTTCCTCAGTTTGTTCCCTGTGTCAGCATTATTGTCATTATGGTTCCCCTGTCCAGACGCTGTCCTTGTTTGTTTCATGTCGGTTATTTATTAAATGTTCACTCCCTGTACTTGCTTCTCATCTCCCAGCATCTGTCCTTACAATGACCTCTATTCATAAACCATATTCTAGTACTAGCAGATCCCACACATTATTCAACTCTAATAAAAAGGATGTTGATGTATAAAACGGAAGGTCATTGGAGATGACCCTCAGACCCTGCCTTTACTGTGGACATGGACTATCTTTAGTTATACTGCTGTAAAACAAATGTTATACATGTTTATTCTATTTTACTGAGCCATTTTGATCTTGTATTATTTCTTATTGTTGTTGCATTGTCCAGAAGGAACCTGCAGGTAAGCAGGAGAAGAGGAGAGAGGGAGGGAGGGAGACAGAGACAGAGGAGAGAGGGAGGGGGGAGACAGAGGAGAGGAGAGAGGGAGGGAGGGAGACAGGAGAAGAGGAGAGAGGGAGGGAGACAGGAGAAGAGGAGAGAGGGAGGGAGGAAGACAGGAGAAGAGGAGAGAGGGAGGGAGACAGGAGAAGAGAAGAGAGGGAGGGAGACAGGAGAAGAGGAGAGAGGGAGGGAGACAGGAGAAGAGGAGAGAGGGAGGGAGACAGGAGAAGAGAAGAGAGGGAGGGAGACAGGAGAAGAGGGAGACAGAGACAGGGGACAGAGGAGGGAGACAGACAGAGGAGAGAGGAGGGAGACAGACAGAGGAGAGGTTGTCTGGTAGACTCACAGCTGATCCTTTAGATCCTCCAATACCATCAGTACCAGGGTTCCCCTGTAGGGAAGGACAGAGGAAGAACATACTAGTTAGAATGAGAGACATCCTTTCATATGGCAATATCTTATAGTACAATACTTAAGGTCATAGTTCAATCAGGAAAAGCCCTAGTCATGTGACTTGGAACACTGACACACAGGTTTATGGGGACACTCATGGGGACTGTTTAGGGACACTTATGTGGGGACACTGTTTTATGGGGACACTCACAGATGCGCCGGCAGGTCCGGGAGATCCGGGGGTTCCTGACTCTCCACGGGGTCCCTGAGCGCCCTCAGGTCCACGAGCACCGGTGGGACCAGCTTCTCCCTGGAGAGAGACAATCAATCAATAATCCAATAAATTATTCAATCAAGCAATCAAACAAACAACCAATCGATCAATTAATCTATAAATCAATCAATAATCCAATCAATCAGTCACTCAACGTATTAGAGTGCATCATTTCAATAAATAGTCTCTATGAGCAAATTGACGATTCTGTTTGATGGTTATGGATTTGCATGATGTCAAATAAACAAAGTTTATTAAAGTTTTCAAATCTTGTCAAAATGAAGTCAGAAGTGTTAAATCTTAATTGAAAAACTAAGTAGGTCATTTCCATATAAAGACTTTATAAAGTCTAGGTAATTTTACGGCAGACAAATGAAGTGAAGAGTAAAAGCGTTGCACCAACATTGGCTGCATTTGAATAAAGAGAAGAAACCCTACTTTTGTCTAAATTAAATGAACCTTAGCTTTCATATAAAAGTTATTTTTACGAGGGACTGTGTGAAAAGTGCAGTAGCCAGAGCCAAGTGTATAATGGTTTCCAGGCCTACTGGTCTAATAAAAGAGTTATCCTGACTAAATACTGTCAGACAAGGCTCCGACCCCTTTACATCAACCAATCACAGCGCTGCGTAGTAAGGTCATAGCCTTTGGGAAACTGGGTGAATTTTTAAATGAATGAAATTCCTAACTGTTGTTACCATGGTGTTTTGACTTAGTAGGATGACATAATATAAGTTGCATGTGTACAAGCGGTAGTAGAGAGATTGGTATTTTTGGCATGCGTAGTAGTCCATAATGTTTTGTTTTTTTAGGGAGCGGTTCAGCTTTAATATTGCAGATAGATTGTGGTTCCATCAATGTAACTGTCTGCATCATTTCCAATCCCCCATATATATTTTATATACATATATATATATGTATATATACATTTAAAAAATATATATTTTCCTTTATTATGTTCCCCTAACCCTGCCACCCCTCCCCTAACTGGAGTGAACTAACGGACAACAACACTTAGGCTTCTACTTCCTGCTTATACATTTGTCACATTTTACAGACAGTATATTTTACATGAGTTATCTGTTATTTGTCTTTAGTCCCATCCTTCAGCTACCCTCAACCCCTCCCATCTATCTCTGAAGACCATCCAGTCCCATCCTTCAGCTACACTCAACCCCTCCCATCTATCTCTGATGACCATCCAGTCCCATCCTTCAGCTACCCTCAACCCCTTCCATCTATCTCTGAACACCATCCAGTTTGATTTTAACTTGCCATATATGTTTAACTGTGCTGTTTAACAAAAGTTCTGAACATATATATATATATATATATTACGGACCCAGTGTATTTTACATGAGTTATCTTGTTGTTATTAGTCCCACCCTTCAGTAGTCCATAATGTTACTGTCCCTGCCTGATAGTCTAGGGCAGGGAGAGCCATGGGCTGTACATGGGCACACAGGGAACAATTAAATATGCCTTTCCTTTATAGAAAACTTCTACTCCTATTCAAACCAATAGATGACACACACTACATGTTAATGCTTTTAAATGTATGCACATTGTTGTCTACTGTCTGTAATGTCTTCTTCGTTATGTGTCGGACCCAGTAAGACTAGCTGTCTTCTAATGGGGATCCTAATAAATCACATCAAATCAGACCAATGTAGTGTTTATGAGTACATGTCTTTCGGTCTCCTGACTGGTGAATTTACATTTTAGGCAAACTGAGGATAAATCGTCTTATTCAGCCTTTAATTTATCCAGGAAAGACCCTGGAGGTTAGGAAACTCTTCTGCGAGGACGACCCGAGTTTTACCAGCAGAGCGCAGCAGGAATTAACAGGCAAACTTGACCCTGACTGTTTATAGGCTTCTAGAAGGTTCAAGAGGTCCCCCACATGGTATGTGGACACCTGCTCAACGAACATCTCATTCCAAAATCATAGGTATCGATATGGAGTTTGTATCCCCTTTGCTGCTATAACCACCTCCACTCTTCTAGGAAGGCTTTCCACTAGATGTTGGAACATTGCTGCGGGGACTTGCTTCCATTCAGCCACAAGAGCATTAGTGAGGTTGGGCACTTATGTTGGGCGATTAGGCCTGGCTCGCAGTCGACGTTCCAAATCATCCCAAAGGTGTTCGATTGGGTTGAGGTCAGGGCTCTGTGCAGTCCAGTCAAGTTCTTCCACACCGATCTCGACAAACCATTTATGTATGGACCTCGCTTTGTGCACGGGGGCATTGTCATGCTGAAACAAGAAAGGGCTTTCCCCAAACTGTTGCTGCAAAGTTGGAAGCACAGAATCGTCTGGACTGTCATTGTATGCTGTAGAGTTAAGATTTCCCTCTACTGGAACTAATGGGCCTAGGCCGAACCATGAAAAACAGCCCCAGACCATTATTCCTCCAACTGTACAGTTGGCTCTATGCATTGGGGCAGGTAGCGTTCTCCTGGCATCCGCCAAAGCTCCCGACAAACAGTTATTGTGCTGATGTTGCTTCCAGAGGCAGTTTGGAACTCGGTAGTGAGTGTTGCAACCGAGGACAGACGATTTTTACGGACTATGCGCTTCAGAACTTTGTGAGCTTGTGTGGCCTACCACTTTGCGGCTGAGCCGTTGTTGCTCCTAGATGTTTCCACTTCACAATAACAGTACTTACAGTTGACCGATTTGTGCTCGATTTTATACACCTGTCAGCAACAGGTATGGCTGAAATAGCTGAATCAACTAATTTGAAGGGGTGTCCACATACTTTTGTATATATAGTGTAACACACTGTCGTTCACACATCTGGGTCAAGTTACTGTCTCACTGTGAGTTTTTATAACATCAGTCACACACACAAACACACACACACACACACACACACACACACACACACACACACACACACACACACACACACACACACACACACACACACACACACACACACACACACACACACACACACACACACACACACACACACACACACACACACACACACGAAGCAGTTAGTCCAAGCTCTTCTCTTCTCACAGGGGTTTTGGTTGTAAACATGCTCAGGACAGGGTGTCCTATATAGAGATGCAAAGTGAGGGTATATCACTGGACACTTTCAAGGTTTACTAGTAAACTGCCAGAATGTTGGTATCTTTCAAGGATTTTATGTAATTTATCACAAGACATCTAGTGGCCCTTTGGGGTACTTCAGATTATAACTAGTGCCCTCTGTGTGGCCTTACCAAACATATAATATATAAGATTATGAAATAAGATTAAAAATAAATACATTTTTAAAGCTGTAAAACATTTTTCAAAATATAAACCATCAACTTAGTCAATAAATGGTGTTTCATATTTTATCACTTCTTTTAAAAAATATATATTTTTAGTCAACATGTATTTGTTGTCAATGTTTCGGTGTCAAACTGGTGGCAGTTGTGAAAAAAAGTCTATCATTGTAAGAGTTGCAGAGTTAATTTAAAATATAAAATGTTTATTTTTTATTAATTAGTCAATTTTGTCTTGAACCATATGGTCTATTTACTAGAAACCCATGACAATATGGACACAGATATATATATATAAAAAACAATGTATGAATACATGTTTTTAAAGTTATTCAAGTACAAATTACCAAAGTTACAATAGATTGACATACATTTTCTGTTATTTACCAAAATTACTGAAGTTTCTGGTAACTTTGATAAGCTACCGGTAGCTCTGCAACCCTAGTCCTATAGCTGAATCCTTAAATGATTTCCCTGACTGGGAGAGACTGAGACGGACGACAGATGGAAGTGAAACCAGCAGTACAGCATGGGATCTATAGAATTCAGGCAGCACACAGACACACACACACACACTCACTCACTCACTCACTCACTCACTCACTCACTCACTCACTCACTCACTCACTCACTCACCCACTCACAAACACACTATTTATCGTTCAGAAGGAATGAATCAGTCCCAAGCGCAGAGAGAGAGAGAAAAAACATCCCACCTCCCGAACCACAAACCCCTCCCTCAAATATTCCACCCAGACGGAGGAAAATAGATTTTAGTTTTAGAGCACCTTTCAGTGCTGTCTTCTCCGGTTTCACCTCTTTCACTCTTTTCTCACCTTTTTCTTTCAAATACTCTCTTTCTGAGCTGAGCGGCACCATTTTTCTACCTCTTTTTAAAAGTTTGAAAAAACAATTTTTTTAATTTTACAGTTTGATGTGGAAGTATCAGACAAACAATTATATACTGTATTGACAGAATGTACCATCTTTGTTTGTCCCCCTATTCAGATAATAAGATACAAATATTTTGTTTGTGCAAAATAATCCTTCCTTGACGTACCCCTGGATTAGCTGTGTCATAAAATATGAATCTTTCCAGACAAGACAAAGCAAACAGACAGAGAGAAAGAGACACAGAGAGAGAGAGAGAGACAGAGACAGAGAGAGAGGCAGAGACAGAGAGGGAGGCAGAGAGAGGGTGGGGGAAGGGTGGAAATCAGTGACATACCTTAGAACCTGGAGAGCCGGGGAAGCCTGGAGCACCAGCAGGACCAACTGGGCCCTATAGAGAGAGAAGTGTGGAGAGAGGGGAGGGGGAGAGGTGAGGAGCATGGGCAGGGAGGGGAGGGAAAGGGAGGGAAAGGAAGGGAGGGGGAGAAGAGAGGGAAAAGAAGGGAGAGAGAGGGGAAAGAGGGGGGTGAGTCAACAGACACTGCTGCCACCGCAAGGGTGTCCAGGTGTATTGCAGTCACATTTCTGATGAAACATTTAGGGCCGGGTTTCCTGGACACAGATTAAGCCCAGTGATAGATTAATAAGCACTTTTAATAAATACTTGAATTGAGTATGCTTTTTAGTCCAGCACTACACGTAATCTGTGCCTGGGAAACTGGCCCATAGTATACCTACACAGAATATACACAACATTAGGAACACCTTACTAACAAAGTTCATGTGGTTTGGTAAGAAGAATGCCCCTTTTCCCACAGGTGTTATTACTACCTCTGAGTGTTTAGAACTTGAGGTAGTCACCTCATACAAGTACTTGGGAGTATGGCTAGAAGGTACACTGTCCTTCTCTCAGCACATATCAAAGCTGCAGGCTAAAGTTAAATCTAGACTTGGTTTCCTCTATCGTAATCACTCCTCTTTCACCCCAGCTGCCAAACTAACCCTGATTCAGATGACCGTCCTACCCATGCTAGATTACGGAGACGTAATTTATAGATCGGCAGGTAAGGGTGCTCTCGAGCCGCTAGATGTTCTTTACCATTCGGCCATCAGATTTGCCACAAATGCTCCTTATAGGACACATCACTGCACTCTATACCACTCTGTAAACTGGTCATCTCTGTATACCTGTCGCAAGACCCACTGGTTGATGCTTATTTATAAAACCCCCTTAGGCCTCACTCCCCCCTATCTGAGATATCTACTGCAGCCCTCATCCTCCACATACAGCACCCGTTCTGCCAGTCACATTCTGTTAAAGGTCCCCAAAGCACACACATCCCTGGGTCGCTCCTCTTTTCAGTTCGCTGCAACTAGCGACTGGAACGAGCTGCAACAAACACTCAAACTGGACAGTTTTATCTCCATGTCTTTATTCAGACTCAATCATGGACACTCTTACTGACAGTTGTGGCTGCTTTGTGTGATGCATTGTTGTCTCTACCTTCTTGACCTTTGTCCTGTTGTCTGTGCCCAATCATGTTTGTACCATGTTTTGTGCTGCTACCATGTTGTGTTGCTACCATGTTGTTGTCATGTTGTGTTGCTACCATGCTGTGTTGTCATGTGTTGCTGCCTTGCTATGTTGTCATCTTAGGTCTCTCTTTATGTAGTGTTGTGTTGTCTCTCTTGTCGTGATGTGTGTTTTGCCCTATATTTTTATTTATATATATATATATATTTCTTCTTCTCCCAGGCCCCTGTCCCCACAGGAGGCCTTTTGCCTTTTGGTAGGCTGTCATTGTAAATAAGAATTTGTTCTTAACTGACTTGCCTAGTTAAATAAAGGTTAAATATATTTTTTAAATGTATTGAAATACACCCCATTTTGCCCTCAGGACAGGCTCAATTAGTCAGGGTATGGACTCTACAAGGTGTCGAAAGCGTTCTACATGGATGCTGGCCCATGTTGACTCCAATGCTTCCCACTGTTGTGTCAAGTTGGCTAGATGTCCTTTGGATGGTTGACCATTCTTGATACACACAGGAATCTGTTGAGCGTGAAAAACCCAGCAGTGTTGCAGTTCTTGACACAACCCCGTACGCCTGGCAGCTACTACCATACCTTACCCATTCACCCTCTGAATGGCACACATATCTATGCCTCAATTGTCTCAAGGCTTAAAAATCCTTCTTTAACCTGTCTCCTCCCTTTCATCTACACTGATTGAAGTGGATTTAACAAGTGACATCAATAAGGGATCATAGCGTTCACCTGGATTCACCTGGTCAGTCTACCTCCTAATGTTTTGTATACTCAGTGTATATATATATATATATATACTGTATAGTGAAATGAAACAATGAATAAAGCTATAACACTTACGGGAGGACCAGCAGGACCAGACAGACCGTCATTACCACGAGCACCCTAGACAGAAGAAACACAAGATACTGTCACCACACAGCAGAGGACCAGCTCAATAACGTATATCGAGACGTAATGATCGATGAAATTACATTCAATTATCATTCAATAATAATTGTATTCAACAGATAGCTAGCTATAAGGCAGCTAAAGTTCTCTCTCTGTCTATGTTTGGACTTTGAGGTTCAGGTCCTTGACTTTCCTAACTGTGAGATCACCACAGCCTGTTGAGGTGAGACGTGACATCTGTGATCAA
>QNTS01004661.1:24007-44437 GCA_003317085.1 Hucho hucho
ACACACACACAGCTACACTCAACAACACACACACAGCTACACTCAACAGCACACACACACAGCTACACTCAACAGCACACACACACAGCTACACTCAACAGCACACACACACAGCTACAATCAACAACACACAAACACAGCTACACTCAACAACACACACACACAGCTACACTCAACAACACACACACACAGCTACACTCAACAACATACACACACAGCTACACTCAACAACACACACACAGTAGCCAAGTCGAACACATAAAGCCAGCTAACCCCCACCTTACAGAGACAGATCTATACAGAGCGAATGGTACTTGGCGAGACACTCTCCAGACCTTGCTCTAACAAGAAGTACCACGTCAATCCCTTGGTTCAACCTAGCTAAACTTTGCAAAGTGGAATTACACATCTACAAACATATACCATCACACATCCACCCCCTGCCCAACACACACACACCTACCTCCTAAGGGATGAGTCAAGCCCTTAAACTAGATGTGATCATTCATAGGGATTCAGATCCAAGAGCGATGTGTCTCCTCTCTCTCTCTCTCTCTCTCTCTCTCTCTCTCTCTCTCTCTCTCAATGAGTGAAGAGGGCCTTTTGAAATAACATCAGGTTCTACCTCATTAAACACAGCCTAATGAAACATGCTCCTCTAACATTATGCAAACAAAGACACACAGTCAGGCACGCAGACCGGCAGACACACACACAAATACATTCAATCTCTCTCTCTATTTCTCTCACACCGATCCACACACACACAGGCATAGGGAACAAACCAATTGCCTTCTCAGAAGAGGGACAGTAGTTACAAGGTAAAGTGTGTGTATGAAAATAATTGTCAGTTTGATATCATTAACACTATTCAGACCAATACAAGTATGAAAGAAGTCTGAGAAAAGTGACCTAGAAAATATCACGTCCCTTCAGACCATTCGGCAAGTTTTCGTGGACCACACACACACACACACACACACGCACACACACGCACACACGCGAACACACATGCACAAACATGCACACACGCACACACACACGCACACACACGCAAACACACACGCACAAACACACACACACACACCCACACATACACACACGCGAACACACACGCACAAACACGCACACACACGCACGCACACGCACACACACACCTCCCTGGTTGTGTTTTATGCTGGAGGTGTAGTGTGATGGGATGGGGTGATGGTGAAAGAGGAGGAGATGGGGAGCTCTGAGAGGCAGCAGAGCGTGCAGGGCCAGTCTGTTGTAATTTAAAGGGCCGCTTGTTTATGGCTGGCTCTATTAATTATCTGTGGTGTAATATTCTGATGCTGCCTGCATTTTAAAAGGCCGAGCGGAGAACCCTCCACCGGCAGACTCACAGCAAACAAAGAGAGACAGTAAATACGCTAACAATACCTCAACCAGAGCATCATTCACAATAGAGAGACAGTAAATACGCTAACAATACCTCAACCAGAGCATCATTCACAATAGAGAGACAGTAAATACGCTAACAATACCTCAACCAGAGCATCATTCACAATAGAGAGACAGTAAATACGCTAACAATACCTCAACCAGAGGATCATTCACAATAGACAGAAAACACACAGCACATGCTTAGTATAACATACCCAATGCATTTGTTGTGAAGATGAGATTTGAAATATACTGTAGAAAAGATATGGAACATAAAAACCTCTCGGACCAAAGACATGAAGCACACTACAGTGAGGGAAAAAAGTATTTGATCCCCTGCTGATTTTGTACGTTTGCCCACTGACAAAGAAATGATCAGTCTATAATTTTAATGGTAGGTGTATTTGAACAGTGAGAGACAGAATAACAACAAAACAATACAGAAAAACGATGTGAAAAATGTTATGAATTGATTTGTATTTTAATGAGAGAAATAAGTATTTGAACCCCTCTCAATCAGAAAGATTTCTGGTTCCCAGGTGTCTTTTATACAGGTAATGAGCTGAGATTAGGAGCACACTCTTAAAGAGAGTGCTCCTAATCTCAGTTTGTTACCTGTATAAAAGACACCTGTCCACAGAAGCAATCAATCAGATTCCAAACTCTCCACCATGGCCAAGACCAAAGAGCTCTCCAAGGATGTCAGGGACAAGATTGTAGACCTACACAAGGCTGGAATGGGCTACAAGACCATGGTGACAACAGTTGGTGCAATTATTCGCAAATGGAAGAAACACAAAATAACTATCTCCCTCGGCCTGGGGCTCCATGCAAGATCTCACCTCGTGGAGTTGCAATGATCATGAGAACGGTGAGGAATCAGCCCAGAGCTACACGGGAGGATCTTGTCAATGATCTCAAGGCAGCTGGGACCATAGACCAAAGTATTGACACTTTTTTTTTTAAATTGAGAGACGAGCTTAAAGTTTTCTTTACTGACCATAATTTTCACTTGTCTGACCGCTTGCATGATGACGAGTTTCTCACACGACTGGCCTAACTTGCACATTTATCTTCTGCACATCTGTTTAATTGCTATTGTAGGGGTTGCGTAACTGTTGGCAGAGAAGTCAGGCGCAGGAGAGCAAAACTGGGTAATAAACATAGTCGTTTAATAGACTACCCAGACATGGGGGGGAACAGAGGGTTATATACAAAACATGTAATTAAGGGAATTGAAACCAGGTGTGGAAAACACAGACAAAACAAATGGAAAATGAAATGTGGATCGACGATGGCTAGAAGACCGGCGACGCCGACCGCCGAACGCCGCCCGAACAAGGAGAGGAGCCGACTTCGGCGGAAGTCGTGACAGCTATATTGTAATTACCTCGCCACCATGGCCTATTTGTTGCCCTACCTCCCTTATCTTACCTCATTTGCACTCACTGTATATAGACTTATTTTTTTTATTTTCATTTTTCTACTGTATTATTGGTTGTATGTCTGTGTATTCCATGTGTAACTCTTTGTTGTTGTATGTATCAAACTGCTGTGCTTTATCTTGGCCAGGTCGCAGTTGTAAATGAGAACTTGTTCTCAACTAGCCTACCTGGTTAAATAAAGATAAAATAAAAATAAAAAAATCTGGGTGATGTTTTTTCTCGCCTGAATGATCTGAATCTATGATTAAAGGGACTCTCCGCAACTATATTCAATGTGCGGGACAAAATTATTAAGAAGTTGGAGCTCTTCTCTGTCTGCATTAAGGACAATACATAGGTCTTTCCATCATTGTATGATTTTTTGTGTGCAAATGAACTCAAGCTTACGGACAATGTCAAATGTGATATAGCGAAGCACCTGAGTGAGATGGGTGCGCAATTACGCAGGTACTTTCCCAAAACGGATGACACAAACAACTGGATTCGTTATCCCTTTCATGCCCTGCCTCCAGTCCATTTACCGATATCTAAACAAGATACCCTCATAGAAATTGCAACAAGCGGTTCTGTAAAAATGTAATTTAATTAGAAGCCATTGCCAGATTTCTGGATTGGGCTGCGCTCAGAGTATCTTGCCTTGGCAAATCGTGCTGTTAAGACACTGATGCCCTTTGCAACCACATACCTATGTGAGAGTGGATTCTCGGCCCTCACTAGCATGAAAACGAAATACAGGCACAGACTGTGTGTGGAAAATGATTTAAGACTGGGAATCTCTCCAATACAACAGAACATTACAGAGTTATGTGCATCCTTTCAAGCACACCCTTCTCATTAACCTGTGGTGAGTTATTTACAATTTTTAAGGAACAAATAAGGTTTTATATGTAAGATGGTTAAAAAAATAGAAAAATGATTGATTATTATTATATTATTATTTGTGCCCTGGTCCTATAAGAGCTCTTTGTCACTTCCCACGAGCCGGGTTGTGACAAAAACTCACACTCATTCTTATGTTTAATAAATGTATCATATAGTGTGTGTGGCAGGCTTACAATGATGGCAAAAAACAACATTTGAGAGTGCGCTGACCCTGGAGCTAGAGGGGGTTTGCAGCTGGAGGTTGAATGTTTGAAGGGGTACGGGACTATAAAACGTTTGGGAACCACTGGGCTAGAGCATGATGAACTGCTGTGGTGCCGTGGTCTAAGCAGCCCCCTCTCATTCTGAGCATTGTCCGAGTCGTGTTTTTAGATTTTTAGATTTTTCCGGTGAGCGCGAGAACGGCGTATATCGACGTTCTCAGTCCCTCTCAGGACATTTCCAAAAATGGGCCAGTGTGTTAGAAATGCACGGGATGATCTCTGGTCCCAGTCTGCCCCTGGCTTGTAATGTATGACTATTTATTTACATGTTTTATTTCACCAGGCAAGCCAGTTAAGAACGAATTCTTATTTTACAATGACAGCCTACCCCGGCCAAACCCTCCCCTAACCCAGACGACGCTGTGCCAATTGTGCACCACCCTATGGGTCTCCTATGACACAGCCGGTTGTGATACAGCCCAGGATCGAACCAGGGTCTGTAGTGACGCCTCGAGCACTGAGATTCAGTGCCTTAGACCGCAGCACCACTCGGGAGCAAACTACTACAAAGCTGTAGCTACCTGTGAGGCAGAGAGCAGTAGTCAGTGATAGATGGCAGTACATTTAAATGGAAAAGACACCGCGTATACAGAATAAATATTATAAACGGAGGTCAAACCCCCGCTGTCGGCTAGTAATTGGTCCCAGAGTGTCAGTGGTGTAATGCCCCTGTGTTGTGTTCCTGGGCTAGCCAGCACACATACTCATGCACACACACACAGACACACACACACATACATACAGACACACACGCTTGCATGTACTGTACCCCGTCTCTCATTACCTTGTCAGACTATGCAACTGGAAGGAATACAGATGAATGACAGAATGCTAAAAGACCAAATCTGACAGATGAGTTGGGGAAATGAAATGCAGGTTGGAATTTATTGTGATGAGTCATGTGCCGGAGGCAGCTCTGTAGGGTAGTCACTAGCTGGCACAGCCACAAAATCATAAAATCTGATTTTAGTCCTAACCATAACCTTAAGCCTAACCTTAACCACATTGCTAACCTTATGACTAACCCTAACGTTAACTAGTGGAAATCGCTCAACTATTCCTGCAGGACAAGATTCTTCCCAATAAACATCAACATATAACTGAAATACCCTGTTTGATGAACACAAGAGAGAACCTTCAAGCAAATACAGTTGATGTCGGAAGTTTACATACACTTAGGTTTGAGTCATTAAAACTCATTTTTCAACCACTCCACAAATTTCTTGTTAACAAACTATTGTTTTGACATGTCGGTTAGGACATCTACTTTGTGCATGACACAAGTAATTTTTCCAACAATTGTTTACAGACAGATTATTTCACTTATAATTCACTGTATCACAATTCCAGTGAGTCAGAAGTTTACATACACTAAATCGACTGTGCCTTTAAAGAGCTTGGAAAATTCCTGAAAATTATGGCATGGCTTTAGAAGCTTCTGATTGAAGGCTAATTGTCATCATTTGAGTCAATTGTAGGTGTACCTGTGGATGTATTTCAAGGCCTACCTTCAAACTCAGAGCCTCTTTGTTTGACATCATTGGAAAATCAAAAGAAATCAGCCAAGAGCTCAGAAAAAATTGTAGACCTACACAAGTCTGGTTCATCCCTGGGAGCAATTTCCAAACGCCTGAAGGTACCACGTTAATCTGTACAAACAATAGTACGCAAGTATAAACACCATGGGACCACGCAGCCGTCATACCGCTCAGGAAGGAGACGCGTTCTGTCTCCTAGAGATGAACGTACTTTGATGCGAAAACAGCAAAGGACCTTGTGAAGATGCTTGAGGAAACAGGTACAAAAGTATCTATATGAACAGTAAAACGAGTCCTATATCGACATAACCTGAAAGGCCGCTCAGCAAGGAAGAAGCCACTGCTCTAAAACTGCAATAAAAAAGCCAGACTATGGTTTGCAACTGCACATGGGGACAAAGATCGTACTTTTTGTCCTCTGGTCTGATGAAACAAAAATAGAACTGTTTGGCCATAATGACCATCGTTATGTTTGGAGGAAAAAGGGGGAGGCTTGCAAGCCGAAGAACACCCTCCCAACCGTGAAGCACGGGGGTGGCAGCACCATGTTGTGGGGGTACTTTGCTGCATTAGGGACTGGTGCACTTCACAAAATAGATGGCATCATGAGGAAGGGAAATTATGTGGATATCTTGAAGCAACATCTCAAGACATCAGTCAGGAAGTTAAAGCTTGGTCACAAATGGGTCTTCCAAATGGACAATGACCCCAAGCATACTTCCAAAGTTGTAGCAAAATGGCTTAAGGAC
Organism: Hucho hucho; assembly: GCA_003317085.1. Classification (NCBI taxonomy): domain Eukaryota; kingdom Metazoa; phylum Chordata; class Actinopteri; order Salmoniformes; family Salmonidae; genus Hucho; species Hucho hucho. Next base: position 30,310 of record QNTS01004661.1, read on the forward strand.
AACAGAGTCAATGTATTGGAGTGGCAAGAAGAACTGAAAAAGCGTGTGCGAGCAAGGAGGCCTACAAACCTGACTCAGTTACACCAGCTCTGTCAGGAGGGGCCAAAATTCACCCAACCTATTGTGGGAAGCTTGTGGAAGACTACCCGAAACGTTTGACCAAAGTTAAACAATTGAAAGGCAATGCTACTAAATACTAATTGTGTATGCAAACTTCTGACACACTGGGAATGTGATGAAAGAAATAAAAGCTGAAATAAATCATTCTCTCTACTATTATTCTGACATTTCACAATCTTAAAATAAAGTTGTGATCCTAACTGACCTAAAACAGGGAATCTTTACTAGGATTAAATGTCAGGAATTGTGAAAAACTGAGTTTAAATGTATTTGGATAAGGTGTATGTAAACTTCTGAGTTCAACTGTAATGTCTTTCTCTTCTTATTCAAACTGTATTGAGGGGTACAGTAAACTAACTTGTATTTGTACAGTTATTGCTTACTTGAGCATAGCACTGCCTCATAAATAATCCCTGTCAACCTCTTTCCTCTGGGAATTAGCTCCTTAATGTTTAGCTCTTTAGGAATCATCAGCACTGGTGACGGTTTTGGAGAGTCTGGCATGCCCAAAGTAAAATGCCTGCCACTCAGGCCCAGAAACTAGGATATGCACATAATTAGTACTATTGGATAGGAAACACACTGAAGTTTCTAAAACTAATGTCTGTGAGTATAACAGAACTGATATAGCAGGCAAAAACCCAAGGAATTTCTGTCCAGATTCTTTTTTTTTGTGACATTTCCTCCGTTTGATAGGCTTCCTATTGAAATCCATGTATAATAGCTCCCAGATTGCAGTACCTATGGCTTCCACTAGATGACAACAGTCTTTAGACAGTGTTTGAAGGCTTTATCATTGAACAGAACCGAAAGGAAGAAGATATAGTGAAGGCACCACAGATGTCAATAACTTTTCCTGGGCACGAGACCGTGAGCGCGCCCCACATTATTTTCCTTTTATATCGTTTAGGATATCACCCGAGTGAAAAATAATCATTAATATTCATAAAAGGATACCTAAGGATGCATTATAAATGATGTTTGATTTGTTTGTTATAATTTGAACGCTTTCTCTTCACTGTACAACGGGTGACTCGGCGGTGGATTTTCTGAACATAACGTGCCAACCAAATAGAGATTTATGGATATAATAAATGACTTTTTCTAACAAAAGAACCATGGGATGCCCTCAGCAGAAGTTCTTCGAAAGGTAAGTGAATTATTTTAGCTCTTATATGGGTTTTGTGAGACCCGCGCTGGTTATGAATTTATGCTAATGCATAAATATGAGAGGTGCTATCCTCAAACAATCAAATGTTGTGCTTTCGCCGTAAAGCCTTTTTGAAAACCTGACAACGCTGTGATATTGCCAAGAATCAGAGCTTTTGATGACTATGCAACACTTGTATATTGATGAATGTTTAATAATTCAACTTTTGGATTTTGAATTTGGCGCCTTACATTTCACCGGGGAGTGTCAGGAACGGGGCGCTAGCGCCCCAATGATCCCTAAGTGGCTTTAGACAACATGATGTGGCTTTACTTTCAAGGCACTAACCAAAACACAGGCACATCTCCAACAACAACCATCATGTTGCTACACTTCATCTGTATAGAGAGCTAAATGTGGATGATTGAATTGTCCCCTGTTGATTCTGTTAATCATTTGACTAATATGCCACTTCCAACTGTCTGCAGTAACTATCTAGAGGCACATGGAGTCAAAACTGCCCCACATTCCTTGTTAAGTGTGGGACCGGGTGCTCCCTGCCCCTCTCCCAGGGCCACGGGTGCTCTTCCCCTCTGATTAGTCCTCCTATTGGGTAATAGAGTGATTTATCCCCAGTAGGACCCCCCTCCTCTCTCCTTAATCAGAAGTCCCTGGGCTAATTAGCCCCTAGTCAGCCCAGGTCCCTGAACAGAGCAGGCTCACACAGCAATTAGACCTTCAGCCTAATATTAGCTCAATGGGAAGAGGGAGGGAGGGAGGGAGGGAGGGAGGGAGGGGGAAGAGAGAGAGGGAGGGGGAAAGAGAGGGAGGGAGGGGGGGGAAGAAAAGAGGAAGAGATAAAGACTAGGATGATAGTAAGAGAGAGAGAGAGAGAGAGACTAGGATGACAGTAAGAGAGAGAGAGAGAGACTAGGACGACAGTAAGAGAAAGAGAGACTAGGATGACAGTAAGAGAGAGCCAGAGGGGCAAAGAGAAGAAGAAAATATTTAAAGAGAAAGAAACCGCGACAGAGCAAAAGACAGGTAAAGGAGAGCGACTAAAGGTAGGTTGCTGAATAAAAGAAAAGCACACAGCGACATGGCTGGAGCCTGCAGGGGACACTGGAGACAAAGTGATCTGCTGCACGGAGCACGTTGCTGTGGCGGCCTGTCGGCTTCCCAGTAGACACTGCAGTAAAATACACCCGTTTCTCAACCCAACAGGTGTCTGGATGACATATCTCCTCCGTTTAAGAACGAGTAAAAGGGAAAGGGATCTCTGTCTATCCACACACACAGGGACGGTCACACAGCAGGACTAGAGTAGGAAGTCAAAGAGCCAAGCTAGGCAAACAGCACTGCATTTCTCCACAGAGACAACGAAAATGGTGCATTCCAACAGGCTATACTAGAGTGACAGCAGAAACCAAATGACACAAAGCAATTAAGCTTTCCCTGAGTGAGACAGGTCACAATGGGTCTCTGAAATGACTCAAGCAAATAAATGGTAACACCGTGTTACAGTGCATTAGGCACCTCTTCTAACCTGTCTTTAATTCAGGAGCGTTTGTCCCCTCAGCTTGTCCTCTTGTGGCTGTGTGTGAGAGATAATGTGTGACATTGAGAGTGTGGCACCACGGCAACAGAGACACAGCGCCGATATCATTACCGTCCCATCAAGCCCTCTGCTCAGCGTGTCAGACAATCGTTGAGTGATAAGAGGCGATTATGGTCTGCACAGCCAGGCAGGGACTCCGGGAATGACCGCCACCCGCCGTCCACCACACAATCTACAGTATAGCCTGGCTGGGAAGATGAGGATGAGTGTGAAGGCTGGGAGCACCAAACAACTTTGGCCTCTTTCTGAGTGGAGAAGATTGTTTGGATGGAGAAAATTATGCTGCTTTTGAACCCCTTGCTCCTGAAACGGTGTGGGGTTTGAACCTACCACCCCAGGCTTCAATACACCCTCATACAATACAGCAATAGCGGCCCCCATTTCAAAGAATTGGCATTCTAAAGGTAACAGATTTGACCATGAGAGCAAGGTCACAGTCAAGCGGAAGCTCCAACCAATGCAAAAGCAGCAAACTAAATGTAGTCAGCTCCACTCCCGGCCTCACCTTCATCAGACAAAGCAGATAGAAACTCTCCTACTGTATACTCCTCTAGTCCTTATCAGGGAAGGAGACGACTGATAACACTGCATGGACTCATTTAAAACGACAGATTAGCAGAGAAAAAGGATAGTGAAATGTGCTGAATGGGGTTCCACCATAAGCTGGCTGCTAGGAGGTGATGCTGACAGTGGTGTATTGACTATGCATGGGGCTGCAAGCTTTATACCGCTATCTCTCTCTCTCTCGCTCTCTCTGTCTGTCTGTCTGTCTGTCTGTCTGTCTGCCCGCCCTAGTCCCTCTTTCATCAATGCATATTCACGTTATTAAACCTTTACAGACACACACACACCCACGCACATGCACACACACACTACACTACACTATCTGTCTATATTCAAGCCTTTGCCCTTTTCCCTTACACTGGCTCACATTCATGCACAAACAGGCACATCCGTCTGTATTTGTTTCACCGTCCGCCCACCCAGCCTGAACGAGTCTATCACTTCTGTGCACTTCCTCCAGTCATCTCAAATAGCCATCCTGGGCATGTGCAAACAAGCAATCCAATAGCCCACAATATATATGTATGGAAATTCCATATTCAATAGAGTGGATTTTACTGCCAGTTATCTGTGGGCGTGGGCCCATCTAGAGAGGAAGAGATGAAGAGGAGGGAGAGAGAGAGGGAGAGATGGAGAGGAGGGAGACCTCTTTTTACATACCTACATGTTTTCCTCTGTTTCATTCCCCATCTCCCCCTCTTCCTCTTCCCTCCATCTCTCCCCTCTACGTCTTCCCCCTATCCTCCCGACTCTTGCTCTCTCCCTTTCCCTCTCTCCATCCGTCGCCCCATCTCTTCTGTCTCATTCACCATCTCCCGATCTCTCTTCCCTCTCTTCCCCCTCCACGTCTCTTGCTCTCTCCTCTCTGGGTGATGGCTCATAGAGCAGCGAGAGGTCTAGATATGTGAGTCTGCGTCTCGCCTCATTTCCTCAACTAATGGAGACATGGAGGCATCATGAGAAGGGGAGAGAGGCAGAGAGAGAGAGAAACAGAGAGAGAGACATAGAGAGAGTGAGAGAAGGAGAGAGACAGATGGTGAGAGAGAGACATAGAGAGAGAGAGAGAGAGAGAGAGAGAGAGAGAGAGAGAGAGAGAGAGAGAGAGAGAGAGAGAGAACGAGAGAGAGAGAACGAGGGAGAGAGATAAAGATTGGACAGAAGATTGCTTTTCCTGAAAACAAAACATCACAAATTCCTCAGATATTAAAACCCAAACGTTCCATGAGTGAGTCATGTCTGACTTTAAAGAAATAATGATTACGACTGAGGAGACAGATTACGATTCATAGGCTGTGATCGTGACTGGCAAGGGCCTCGGAGTGGGGTTAAAGATTCACCCAGATGCGGGTGTCTTATTGCGGGCAGTCAGTCATATGAACAGAGCATACTTCACCTGGTCTCCACAGTGGCCTGTTATTTTGGAACATAGCAGATAGACAGGGACGTCATGGTTTCTATGATAACAGCCAGTCTCGTCCCCAACCTGAGCTCTCCATGTAATTCATTAGGCAGCAAGCCACTACATGCATTATCAGGTATCAGAGAGAAAGCAAGGATAACCACATGAATAAACATTATGAACACACAACAAACCAAAAGGTGGGTTGCATCCACACACTGAAGCTGTAGCTACTAAGAATACAGCAACAGAGGTATCCATGCACACTCACTCACTCACATTCACTCATTCACGCACGCACATGCACACACAAGCGCGCACACAAACACGCACAAAAATAAAGCTGGGTCCCCTTCCCTGCCCATCTCCCTCATGGTGCTCTTCACTCAGCTGCAGGAAAGTGATTTGGGCCCGGGAGCGCCCCTCCGTGCCATCCATCTGTTACCGTGGGACCGGGCCTTGGTCCAGACAGCTTTGCATCTGTGTGTGTGTGTGTGTGCAGCAGCTGACTGTAGCACGCCTGCCAGGCCTCTGGGCTGGCACCGTTCAGCACTAATGCTAGCGCTAGCATTAAGGGCCTCCAGGGGACACGACAGGGGGGCCCACACACAGCCCAGAACACAGCCCAGCACAGCTGAACAGGTTAGAGGGAGGACGATGGAAGGGCTAGCAAAGGCCAGGGATGGTTGGGTGGGCTGCTATTGTCCCTTAGGGGACACAGCGGGAGGTCGGGTGAGGGTGGATGCTCAGGACGAGGGGTGGAGGGTGAGAGAAAGAAGGTAGGCTCCTGGAGCAAACACCTCTTTAGGGCACCAGCTTTCATCAGCCATCCCTCCAACGAGTAGCCAGTCCAACCATTCTTTAGATGGCCACTGACTGGAAATTAACAATGGACAATTGGAAACCATAAAAAAGCATCTATACTTTGTAACGAGGTCATTATTGACTAACATGATATCCTTGTTGCTATGTGCTAAACGACTAGCCTAATATGAAATACAGTATGTCAAGTAGCACTCTGCCACACTAAAAGCATGCTAACGGTCATGCCGGTTGCAGCGCCACGCACTAGGCTATATCTAGCTGCTAAACGCTTTCCTCGCCACTGCTTCTTTAAATGCGGGTGACATTTACATGAAGTGCTTCATTTGTGCCAAGGACAGAAGTGTGGCGTGTTAACAATTAAAAGGTGCTTAATGGGGCATGCAAATGCTATTTTGAGAGCATGTTGTGGGAAGAAGAATTGGGAATAGTCTATTAGGAAGAAATCAGAGCAGTGTTCCCCTGAAGTGGGCCAAGGTCAACACTAGCTGGGAGGATAGCAGGCCTACTATCTGGGTTAGAAACTCAGCACACCACAGAGACACTTCAAACACCTGACAAAAGAGAGAGAGAGAGAGAGATAGGTACCATTTGAAGATAGATACACACAGACAGACACACAGATAGACAGACAGAAAGAGTCCCGTCTTGGGTTCAACATTACTCCTCTTTCAAGGCCAGCCTTCTCTTCCCTGCTGCACATTCATGTGTGTTGTTTAGGGTCCTGCAAATTGATTCAGTATAGCCTCAGCCCAGCCTCAGATCCACAGGTAGAGAAAGCTGCACAGGGATCTGGAGAGCACTCAACAGTCAGAACAAGTCTAGGAAAAAACAGGGAGAGAGTAGGAGCAGGAGGGACATCGCTGGCCAAAAACATATGCTGCATTGGGGCCCGGTGGGCAGGCAGCTAAGGCCTGGAACAGAAACAGTTGAAGGTAGTGGGTTATAAGGGGATAGGGGGTGAGGCAGGATGGGGCAGGGAGGGAGCCGTGTCTTTGGGAGCCCAGTGGAGGAAGCAGAGCACAGAGCATGCTCTATGTGTGCCCCTCTCCCTGGTCCCTCTCCCAAACCCACTCCAAAGGCTCCAGTGTGTCCCTGTGTCCTGGGCCGGGCCGGAGGGGGAACAGGGGCACTCTCTGTGCCTTGTGAGGGGGCCACACTCCCAGCCTCCTGCCCCCAGCCGGGTGTGTGTTTTGGGGTTTTACAGTGGGCCGTGCCTGGCTGGCTGCCTGGGGGTTGTGTGTTCATGTGCCACACTCATGTTTACCATCAGGGAGGAGTCTTTCCTCCACAGAGAGGCTGTGAAGTGGGCAGCACTGGGCTGGAAAGATCTGGGCTGTGCTGGGGGACCTGCCAGTAGCATCGATTACAATACATCCCTTACACACTGACCAACACAGTTACAGACACAGAAGCTCAATAACCCCTCTATTTCATTCCATAAGCATTTTCCAGTTTCAAAATCCATGTGAAAAAGCCTGGCCTATTGGACTACAGTAGACTATACCAGTGGGAGTGAGAGGGAGAGGGGGACTTGTTCAACAAACCCCTATTAAGACATGTAAATATCATTGACCTTCAGCAAGCTTTTTCCAACAGACATGGCACTATTTAACATTTGGAGAGTGTGTACAGAATCTCTCCAGTTTGAGAGAGGTTTTCCACCTCTGTGAGTGTACGTAGTTGTGTATGTGGGTCTTTCTATAAACTAGGAGACCAGTGAGGATTTCTTACGCTGGACAACTTGTTACAGCTGTTGATAGGTCATTGATAATAATCTGGCAATTTTTTCCATCTCATTACATGAATATATAAGGGGAGATAATATCTATATTCAATCAAATTCACGAGTTGATGTCTTGATGCACAGCATTTGTCAAAAATCGTGTGACATAAAACATAACTTTTCTGTCCTTGCATTTATGGCAGTGTAAGTTGTCGTTATATCATATACTAAGCATTAATCAGTTAAATTAGACATTTTATCTTGAACCCTGTAATAATCCTGGATCAAGCTGTCTGACAGTGTTTTTGTATAGAGATCTCAGAAATACAGTGTAACTATGTAACATTTCCTGTCTCCTTATGTTACAGGGTGAAAACTACTTTCATGGGAACACAAATCACCCCAAAAAGATTCAATTGCAAAATCTTCTAACCGAAGGAGTGACCCCTTACCTTGATACCTAAAACCTAAATCAATATCGTCATTAACGTGGTTCTTCAATCATTATGCACAATACTTGTTGGATGTGCATTTGGTGTCCAGGTGATTAGTTACATCATCTGATCCAGGAAGGAATTTTCTGAGTCACAGTCAAGTGACGAATGGCTGTTGTGATAGCGCATGCGATGCAACAACAGCCCAACTGTTCACAAGGAATCTCCAGAATATCTCATTCGTTACGCCAGTGAAGACAGTTGTGTTTGGATCCACTTTGGATCTATACTGAACAGAAATATAAACGCAACATGCAACAATTTCATTTTACTGACTTACAGTTCATATAACAAAATAAGTCAATTGAAACACATTCATTAGGCCCTAATCTATGGCTTTCACATGACTGGACAGGGGAGCAGCCATGGGTGGGCCTGGGAGGGCACAGGCCCACCCACTTGGGAGCCAGGCCCACCCACTGGGGAGCCAGGCCCAGCCAATCAGAATGAGTTTTTCCCCACAAAGGGCTTTATTATAGACCAAAATACTCCTCAGTTATATTAGCTGTCCGGGTGGCTTGTCTCAGGCTATCCCGCAGGTGAAGAAGCCAGAGGTGGAGGTCCTGGGTTGGTGTGGTTACCAGTGCTTAATTTGAGCCGGATCCTGACGGACTTGTTCGTTCCAGCACCTATTTGCTCAGATCCGGTACCTCTCGCGGCATGATTTATTCATTGTTTCACTGTTCGCACTGTACATACTCTAATAAAAGTGATCAGCATTAAATCAAGTTGCCTCCTCGTCATTTATCCCGCCCCCCAGAAAGACCATCATGTAAAAGCACGGTGATCCTTCTGTGTAATCATCCTATCCTGCCTCACTGATTCCAGACCTGCTCTCTTATTTGTACATAGAGGTTATGGGGAGGGCCGGTGGGGTAAGTAACTGATCTTGACACAGGTCTTGGTAGTGGTGGTCAGCTAGTGAAGAGGTACCTACGTAATCACGTCACGTAGCCTAGGCTAGTCGTCTCCCTACTGAATTTGAAATGTGGGAAAGCCAAATTTAAAAAATTATAAGAAAAGGCAATCCAAAAATCCAGAGAAAGATGGTGAATCGAAACCCAGAACAAGTCAGCGAACTGTCAATGCAGGAGGAGAGGAGTGAGGGGCAAACTGTTGCTAGCAGCACTGCTAATCCCGCCAGTTCAAATTTGCAGTTCAATAAGCACTTTGTGACATTTGCTACAGTAAAACGGGCTTTATAAATAGCCAAAGATGTTTTATAACTAAACCCATCGTTTCCAATGGGAACAAATGAGTCATAGTGGGCAGAACAAGCAAGGAGGTGGGCAGAGCCAAGCACGAGCTAGCAAGATCCTATTGGCCCGTTCTAGCATACATCTGCATATTTCCATTAGGGAATGCCTACTCTGTGAAGTGGCGTGTGCAATAACTCAATTTGCCGAAATTTGCAGAATGTCGGCCAAAATCCATCTCCCTTCCATCTTCTCCCACTGACGTCCACTGGGCTTCCTCTCACTACCATATTTGGTAATGAGTGGAAACGCCAAGTGGATGCTTAACATTAATACATACGGTGAAATATCTGTCTCATTGTTCTATCTGTGGTATAACCCCTGGCTTGTCATGCAGAATTCAAAGCTGGCCTACAACATGCAAAAAGGTAAGGCTGGAGGGATTAAACTGGCAAAAGAGTGGGTGGAATGTACACTGCCCTGGACGTAAAAGAAACATCAAAGTGTCCTCAGAAAAAAGGTTTTTGAAAATGCCGAACCAAGGTGCATTTTGTGCAGCAAGCATTGTAAACAAGGCTAAATAGGACACCCAGGTTATAGTTAATACTCAAAATAAATAAAAAATATACACACTACAGCCAGGAGTTAAATGGACTTGACATGGGGAAAGTCCTTGTGGGAGGTTTTGAAAACTAAGGTAGGATTTATTTTCTTTACAAACTTGTTCTGTACTGTGAAGATAATCTGTGCTTCATATTATCACATAGGCCGGAGGCCTATATATACTCATATGTGTGTTCTGCTGTAGTCTACATTGATTTATTTTATTTGAAGTTATATTCCGATATTGCGATATTTGTTCTACTGCTACATTGATGTCTTGAAAATTACATGAAATTCGGGTATTGTAAGCCCCACGGCTGAGTATGTGTGCATATGGCCGGTGTTCTGCACTGACGTCTAAAAATGTTGCTGTACAATGTCTAGAAAATTAGGCTATAAGAAATTCTGACTTGTCTAAGCCCCGCAGCTATACTCAAATATGTGGGCATACTGCAGTGACGTCTAAAATGCTTTGAATTAATCAGCACCTTGGAGAGCGCTGTCAATTTCCCCACCACAGACAGTAGGCTACTTGGCTGTTTACTCTGTCTGCTGTGCTGCTACGTTGTGTTTGACACTTTTTTCTCAATGTGTTCCGGTAACTCGGAGCCCCTCGGATAACCCCTCCTCCTCTCATGCTCACTATGTGTTCCGGGACCTCACGATTTACAAATTAAGCACTGGTGGTTACCCGTTCTATTGTCCCCAGCACAAAGTGCACCTGTGTAATGATCATGCTGTTTCATCAGCTTCTTGATATGCCACATGTCAGGTGGATGGATTATCTTGGCAAAGGAGAAATGCTCACTAACAGGGACGTAAACAAATTTGTGCACACAATTTGAGAGAAATAAGCTTTTTGTGCATATGGAAAATTTCTGGGATCTTTTATTTCAGCTCATGAAACAGTTTACATGTTGTGTTTATATTTTTGGTCAGTATAAAATCCCTAGCGAATTGATGTTGATCATCTGTTGTTGTCTGCTTGATTTACAGCAGGGTCTCGTTAGATTTAACAGAGAAAACATTAAAGTAACCAGTTCATGTTTTCATATGTTTCTGTGCCTCGGATTGGACTCTGAGCCTACTTTGCACAATTGTGTAGAATAGACCATTGCGCAACATCCAATGCTATTCCTATGAATTATTCTGGATATAATGACAACAAATTACATAGCCTAGTGGGCTTATTCACAATATGATCTGGTAATGAAATAACATGACAAATACATTTTGTTTTCCATGTTACACCTGCAATTTTAAACAATACAGGGGGCTTGAAGTAGCCTACTTGAACTTGAATTTGGAGCTCAGTAATTAAAGTACTGGAATAGGCCAACCGTGAAAATCCTCAATTTGGTGCTTGAAAAGTCCTTGTAATTATTGTAGCCAATTTATAAGTTCTCCTGCTCCCTTATAATTATCCGTGATTTTTATAACAGTTCTTGTGAGAGATGTGGCCATTTTCATTTGTTTCCTGCAGCTTCAATTAAAGGGTGTTGCGCTACTCTGTTGCGGTAAAACCATGTGTGGTTATTATGAGGACGACAACATCTGTTGACTTCAACTTCACTTTCCATACAAATCCTTCAATTAAAAGAAGGAACCTGGTTTTTGGTCACTTTCTCATTATAAAAACAGCGATGGTGTCACGACTTCCGCCGAAGTCGGTCCCTCTCCTTGTTCGGGCAGTTTTCGGCGGTCGACGTCACCGGCCTTCTAGCCATCGCCGATCCATTTTTCATGTTCCATTTGTTTTGTCTTTGTTTTACACACCTGGTTTCAATTCCCAAATTACACGTTCATTATTTAACCCTCTGTTTTCCCCATGTTTTTTTGTGCGTGATTGTTTGTTGTTTCTTTGCCGGTTTTATTACGTCTGGTTATACTCGCCCGTGTGTTTTAAGAACACGTTGGATTTATTATTCCTTTTTCCGTATTTTATTAAATACGTTGTTCAATCATATCTGCTTTCCTGCGCCTGACTTCTACACCAGCTACACACACCGGCATTGACAGATAGTGAGATTAATGCTACCCTGCGTCAGCCACATAGGCTACAGGAAAATCACCATGCATCCAATCTATGTCAACATTATTCTCACATATTTTAGAATGTAATAATCATTTGCATATCAATGCACTGGCAAGGCCTAAAGAATCATTATTCCTAAAGTGGTAATGGCCCTACTTTTTTTGTACACTTTTTGAATGCTTTTTGAGGGGAGTGGGTGTATGTGATGTGTAGGTCAGTGTATATGTGATGTGTAGGTCAGTGTATGTGTGTGTGTATGTGATGTGTAGGTCAGTGTATGTGTGTGTGTATGTGATGTGTAGGTCAGTGTATGTGTGTGTGTGTATGTGATGTGTAGGTCAGTGTATATGTGTGGTTATGTGATGTGTAGGTCAGTGTATGTGTGTATGTGATGTGTAGGTCAGTGTATGTGTGTGTATGTCAAATCAAAGTGCGCTGAATACAACAGGTGTAGACCTTACAGTGAAATGCTTATTTACAGGCTCTAACCAATAGTGCAAAAAAGGTATTAGGTGAACAATAGGTAAGTAAAGAAATAAAAACACCAGTAAAAAGACAGTGAAAAATAACAGTAGTGAGGCTATATACAGTAGCGAGGCTATAAAAGTAGTGAGGCTACATACAGACACCGGTTAGTCTGATTGAGGTAGTATATGTACATGTAGATATGGTTAAAGTGACTATGCATATATGATGAACAGAGAGTAGCAGTAGCGTAAAAGAGGGGTTGGCGGGGGGTGGGACACAATGCAGATAGCCCGGTTAGCCAATGTGCGGGACCACGGGTTGGTCGGGCCAATTGAGGTGGTATGTACATGAATGTATAGTTAAAGTGACTATGGATATATGATAAACAGAGAGTAGCAGCAGCGTAAAAGAGGGTTTGGGGGGGGGGGCGCACAATGCAAATAGTCCGGGTAGCCATTTGATTACCTGTTCAGGAGTCTTATGGCTTGGGTGTAAAAACTGTTGAGAAGGTTTTTTGTCCTAGACTTGGCACTCCGGTACAACTTGCCATGCGGTAGTAGAGAGAACAGTCTATGACCGGGGTGGCTGGGGTCTTTGACAATCTTTAGGGCCTTCCTCTGACACCTTCTGGTGTAGAGGTCCTGGATGGCATGCAGCTTAGCCCCAGTGATGTACTGGGCCGTACGCACTTCCCTCTGTAGTGCCTTGCGGTCGGAGGCTGAGCAATTGCCGTACCAGGCAGTGATGCAACCAGTCAGGATGCTCGCGATGTTTCAGCTGTAGAACCTTTTGAGAATCTCAGGACCCATGCCAAATCTTTTTAGTTTCCTGAGGGGGAATAGGCTTTGTCGTGCCCTCTTCACGACTGTCTTGGTGTGTTTGGACCATTCTAGTTTGTTGTTGATGTGGACACCAAGGAACTTGAATCTCTCAACCTGCTCCACTACAGCCCCGTCGATGAGAATGGGAGCATGCTCGGTCCTCCTTTTCCTGTAGTCCACAATCATCTCCTTAGTCTAGGTTAGGTTGAGGAATAGGTTGTTATTCTTGCACCACCTGGCCAAGTCTCTGACCTCCTCTCTATAGGCTGTCTCATCGTTGTCGGTGACACTGTTGTGTCGTCTGCAAACTTAATGATGGTGTTGGAGTCGTGCCTGGCCATGCAGTCGTGGGTGAACAGGGAGAACAGGAGGGGATTGAGCACGCACCCCTGAGGGGCTCCAGTGTTGAGTATCAGCGTGGCAGATGTGATGTGTAGGTCAGTGTATATTTGTGTGTAGGTCAGTGTATATGTGTATGTGATGTGTAGGTCAGTGTATGTGATATGTAGGTCAGTGTATGTGTGTGTATGTAATGTGTAGGTCAGTGTATGTGTGTGTATGTGATGTGATGTGTAGGTCAGTGTATGTGACATGTAGGTCAGTGTATGTGAGTGCATGTGATATGTAGGTCAGTGTATGTTATGTGTAGGTCAGTGGATGTGCTGTGTAGGTCAGTGTATATGTGTGTGTATGTGATATGTAGGTCAGTGTATGTGATGTGTTGGTAAGTGTATATTTGTGTGTAGGTCAGTGTATATGTGTATGTGATGTGTAGGTCAGTGTGTTGGTCAGTGTATATTTGTGTGTAGGTCAGTGTATATGTGTATGTGATGTGTAGGTCAGTGTATGTGATATGTAGGTCAGTGTATGTGCGTGTATGTAATGTGTAGGTCAGTGTATATATGTGTGTGTGTATGTGATGTGTAGGTTAGTATATGTGATGTGTAGGTCAGTGTATGTGATGTGTAGGTCAGTGTATGTGTGTGTATGTGATGTGTATGTGTGTGTATGTCATGTGTAGGTCAGGTTATGTGATGTGTAGGTCAGTGTATGAGTGTATGTGATGTGTAGGTCAGTGTATGTGTGTGTATGTGATGTGTAGGTCAGTGTAT
>QNTS01004661.1:45138-59096 GCA_003317085.1 Hucho hucho
GTGTATGTGATGTGTAGGTCAGTGTATGTGATGTGTAGGTCAGTGTATGTGATGTGTAGGTCAGTGTATGTGATTTGTAGGTCAGTGTATGCGATGTGTTGGTCAGTGTATATGTGTGTATGTGATTTGTAGGTCAGTGTATGCGATGTGTTGGTCAGTGTATATGTGTGTATGTGGTGTGTAGGTCAGTATGTAGGTCAGTGTATGTGATGTGTAGGTGAGTGTATGTGTGTGTATGTGATATGTAGGTCAGTGTATGCGTGTGTGTATGTGATGTGTAGGTCAGTGCAGAAATAAAAGTATGTGATGTGTAGGTCCCTGTATGTGATGTGTAGGTCAGTGTATGTGATGTGTATGTGTGTGTATGTGATGTGTAGGTTTGTCTATGTGTGTGTGTGATGTGTAGGTCAGTGTATGTGATGTGTAAGTCAGTGTATGTGTGTGTATGTGATGTGTAGATCAGTGTATGTGATGTGTAAGTCAGTGTATGTGATGTGTAGGTCAGTGTATGTGATGTGTAGGTCAGTGTATATGTGTGTACGTGATGTGTAGGTCAGTGTGTATGTGATGTGTATGTGTGTGTATAGGATGTGTAGGTCTGTCTATGTGTGTATGTGATGTGTAGGTCAGTGTATGTGATGTGTAAGTCAGTGTATGTGTGTGTATGTGATGTGTAGGTCAGTGTATGTGATGTGTAAGTCAGTGTATGTGATGTGTAGGTCAGTGTATGTGATGTGTAGGTCAGTGTATATGTGTGTACGTGATGTGTAGGTCAGTGTGTATGTGATGTGTAAGTCAGTGTATGTGATGTGTAGGTCAGTGTATGTGATGTGTAGGTCAGTGTATATGTGTGTACGTGATGTGTAGGTCAGTGTGTATGTGATGTGTAGGTGGTCACTATCACCCCAGGGTCTTTATTCCACTGTTCTTTCTACCATCTGAAAACAGCCTAAATGTCATGTTACTAGTTTGTTTTGCTCAACTCAAATATCTATTGATCCCTGCCAAGCAAAGCAATAGTATTTGAGATTCAACCTCCTAGAAGTTGTTTTCATCCCTCTCCTTTAGGAGATGTTTACTGAGGCTTTACAGAGCCAGTGATTCAACACCACATCCAGAACACATAGAGGCCACACAGACACAAACAGGCCCAAATGTTTAGCTCAACTATCTTGAGAGCTGGTGCAGATATGTCTTAAAGAAATATTTCATCACTCTATCTATATTGCCTACTGTACATGTATTATACTTTAAAATAGCACATAGAGGCCTGTCTGAAAATCATCGGTCAACACATTGATCATGAGCCATGGCCAATAGGACTGCACTAATCAAAAAGGCATTTTCATGATGTCAAACGCATAAGCACATTATTGAATGTGGCCATTCCTCCTCCATTCCACCACCAAGGCTCTGACAGAACCGACACAGGTGTAGAGGGAAGGGGATGACATACTGCTTTAAAAACCGCAGCCTATTCAGATCTCTAAATGGTGTCCATTGTGAGGCAGGGAAAGCTGTTGTTTATTGGCAAGGCTGAATGGTTTCACAGAGAGCCACGTTCACCATCACCACAGCAGCAGGTCACCTATTTACACACTGATTAGTGTTAAACAGCAGCAGAACTAAAAGCATTTTCCAATACAGCCTCATATTAGAGGGACTAATAACCCCCCCCCCCACCAACACACACCCACACACACACACATCCATTCCTCCTCTTTCTCCTCTCTCCTCTTCTCTGACAGTGGGGGACATTACGGTCGTTAGCTGAACCCACCTCCCTTGTTTGGTCAGCAAAACGCTCCCCAGAGCAGAGCACTGATCACGGTAGAGAAAGGCTTTATGCTCTCCTTTCCTTACTGCGAAGAGAGAGAGAAATGTATGGTTCAATTATAGTGTCTGTCAGCCCTGTATGAGCTTGTGATGGACTGAGTCGAGTTGAGCTTGATGCTGGAGAGAGAGAGAGAGAGAACGATAAAGAGAGAGAACGAGAAGTAAAAGAGAGAGAGCGAGAGAGAGACAAGCGCGAGAAATAACTCAACCCTCCAACTAAAGAATGTTGCAAAATGCAGAGATTCAGTGATTCAACTTGCACTGACTCATCCACGCAGTCTCTGGCATAAGAACAGAGAACTGGTGTGTTAAGCGATTCCGGTCAACTCTGAACAAACCAACAGGTATGAAGCTGAACGGCAGTGAATCTGATCCACTGTGAAGCACTTTGAGATTCACAATAAAAAGTGCTATATAAATATATCATTATTATCAAGCAAGAGTCAACCAGGGACCCGAGAGAGAGTCAACCCTGTTAC
Source organism: Hucho hucho (assembly GCA_003317085.1). Lineage (NCBI taxonomy): Eukaryota > Metazoa > Chordata > Actinopteri > Salmoniformes > Salmonidae > Hucho > Hucho hucho. The sequence continues at coordinate 47,454 of QNTS01004661.1, forward strand.
CTAACAGATGTGAATCAGTGAGTCATTCTCCACTAGGTCGTGATGAGGGTGTGCAGAAAGACTGGAGGGAGAGATCTATCTGTGAGTCGCTGCAAGGCAAAGTGATTCAACCAGCCAGCCAGTGGAGAGAGGTATAGTGGAAGGAGAGTCTGGAGAACAGGGAGCTGGCTTTGGTCTTCTCATGTTTTCTCAGCCCTCCAGACAGACAGACAGACAGACAGACAGACAGACAGACAGACATGAGGCCCCAAACAGAGAGGGAATGTCCAACCAACCAGCCACACACACTCACAACAACAACAACACTTAAATAAACTAGAAAGAGAAACACAAATACAGAGTCAAAACAGACAGTTGGAAAGATGAAATAATATACCCAGTCTACTAAGACATGTACATGTAAAACACACAGCACAGACAGAATACACACATACTGTAGGAGTAGGATGTATCTGCATGTGCGAGACGGGCCTACAATCTCAGTTGTAATCAAAGGCCAGTCGGTATGTGATAGAGGAGCTAAACCCCACTCCAATCTGAGGAGCTAGTGGCAGGGGAGGGGGGCAGGGCCAGGACAGATGAACAAATATTACACAGCCCTACAGAAAGCAATTCCAGTCCAGTTCAGACCAACGTCTATGACAATCCCACAGGATCAGAACCTGCAGCAGCACGAGGCAAACCAAAGTAACCAAACAAAAGCCGTAGAAAACCCCAGCAACAGCTCTCTTGCTGTTGCCACACCTCAACATCTCAGTAAGACAAATCAACAACAGTGTGTCTATGACAACCCCACAGCATCAGCAACGGCACCAACCAATGGTGAACCAAGGTGACCAAACACACGGCATCTAAAACACTCCATTGTAGTCGCCACACGTCAGTGTGACAGATCAACAATGTGAGAGCTACTGTTCCTGATTTTTATTTTATTTTATTTAACCTTTATTTAACTAGGCAAGTCAGATAAGAACAAATTCGTATTTTACAATGAAGCCCTCCTCTAACCGTGGAGGTTCTGGGATTACACTGGATTATATGAGTTTTTATCAAAAGTGAATTTAGGCTGATCGATAAAAGATGGGGGACGTGTGTGTGTGCTCTGGAGCCCCCTGCTGAGACGTGGAATGGCTGTGATTACTGTGTTATTAGCAGCAGAGAAATCACAGCCTGGATCCCTGAGGACACACACACACAGGTATGGATTAGTGCACGTCACGCCGTCTGACCAACGCCTGTCGCATCATTAGGTCACTCTTCACAGGTATGAGTCATTGGACTGGGGCTTGTAGTGTGTGTGTGTATCAGAATGAATGTGTGTGTGTGTGTGTGTACGCACTGTGCAGTTCATATCACCTTTAGAGATGAAATCAAGGCTGTTTCTATGTGGAACAGAGATTCTGCCTCAGGTTAAAAAGACGCTCAACATCGTCACGAACCAACAGCCATTCTATAGCTCAGCCAATGCAGCAGACAGACGTCACGCTGTTCAACGGTGGCTCTTAAAGACGGATATCTTTTCAAAGAGACTCTGCTCAAAGGAGGAAGTGGTATGTAAAAGCAGACTGAGTATTATTTTATTAATCGACTCTTTGGGTCACGGAGGTCTCTGAGTGGCTTATTGGCTTCATTTTAATTGCCCTTTTCTTCCACCTAGATATATATGATATATAGAGATAATATATGGATAGAAATAACCTTGAGGAAGTGCTTGAGCTTTTAAGGAATAAAGACTCAAACCAACACTTGTTGAAACGGTGAATTTAGGTGTACATGTAAATACAACAAGTCTCAGAAACAGTACAGTACTACTGAACACACAGGATGAGTGGGTGTGGGGGCTGAACAATGTACAGTTATTACACCAAAATCTATATCCTGAAAACAAAACAGAGATGAGGGATGATATGACTGTTCCTGTCCATACTTCCTAAATTCTTACTCTTGTTCATTTTCCAAATGCTCCGAGTCTAAGGGGAGTGGTGCGTGTTTGTTTCCCACTACATCACCGGTCATAGTGTATTGAGTTGTGTGTCTTTCCGGTCACAACTAGTAGACTTGTTTACGTGCTGCTGTGCGTTTTGTTGCTAACCTAACTTTGCTACCTGCCAGCTTTACGGTTTTTACTTTTTACTTTGTAATTATCGTTTTTATTTTTTCATTCAACTTTTTCACTCCGGACGCTTTATCTGGACGTGTTTCGTCAGGACCTCCACCAACCGAAGCTAAGTAGTAACACTAACATGATGCCTTCTAATTGCTGTCGCTGTACTCATAATATACAGGAGAACGGTCGCCTTAAGGCAAGGATAGCTGTGCTGCAAGCCCGGCTTCAGACGCAATCGTTAGGCAAGGGAAATGGAAGTGTAGGAAAGGATGAAACAGCGTCTGTGCCACCAGTAAGTACAGATAGTCGTAGAAATCCCCTCGCACAGTCCCCGCAGCCGGACAATTTTCTCACGGCTTCTGGAAGGAAATGCTGTAGCAATGCTCAACCGGTGTCGCTCATTCAGCCGACAGAAACCTTCAACCGGTTTTCCCCATTAAGCAGCGGGTCGGAGTCAGAGGACGAGCCTTCTCTGGTCTCTACTCCTCCCGTTACGGGGTCTGAGATGCCGAGGCCTCCCACCATTAGCACTGACAAATTGAAAACTCTAGTCATTGGCGACTCCATTACTCGCAGTATTAGACTTGAAGCGAATCACCCAGCGATCATACACTGTTTACCAGGGGGCAGGGCTACCGACGTTAAGGCTAACCTGAAGATGGTGCTGGCTAAAGATAAAACTGGCGAGTGTAGAGAGTATAGAGATATTGTTATCCACGTCGGCACCAACGATGTTAGGATGAAACAGTCAGAGGTCACCAAGCGCAACATAGCTTCAGCGTGTAAATCAGCTAGAAAGATGTGTCGGCATCGAGTAATTGTCTCTGGCCCCCTCCCAGTTAGGGGGAGTGATGAGCTCTACAGCAGAGTCTCACAACTCAATCGCTGGTTGAAAACTGTTTTCTGCCCCACACAAAAGATAGAATTTGTAGATAATTGGCCCTCTTTCTGGGACTCACCCACAAACAGGACCAAGCCTGGCCTGTTGAGGAGTGACGGACTCCATCCTAGCTGGAGGGGTGCTCTCATCTTATCTACGAACATAGACAGGGCTCTAACTCCTCTAGCTTCACAATGAGATAGGGTGCAGGCCAGGCAGCAGGCTGTTAGCCAGCCTGCCAGCTTAGTGGAGTCTGCCACTAGCACAGTAAGTGTAGTCAGCTCAGCTATCTTTATTGAGACTGTGTCTGTGCCTCGACCTAGGTTTGGCAAAACTAAACATGGCGGTGTTCGCCTTAGCAATCTCACTAGAATAAAGACCTCCTCCATTGCTGCCATTATTGAAAGAGATTGTGATACCTCACATCTCAAAATGGGGCTACTTAATGTTAGATCCCTCACTTCCAAGGCAGTTCTAGTCAATGAACTAATCACTGATCATAATCTTGATGTGATTGGCCTGACTGAAACATGGCTTAAGCCTGATGAATTTATTGTGTTAAATGAGGCCTCACCTCCTGGTTACACTAGTGACCATATCCCCCGCGCATCCCGCAAAGGCGGAGGTGTTGCTAACATTTACAATAGCAAATTTCTATTTACAAAAAACAAAAAAACGACGTTTTCNAAGCTAACTAAAAAGCAGCATTCCCCAAGAGAGGATGGCTTTCACTTTAGCAGTGATTCATTCATGAACTTCTTTGAGGAAAAGATCATGATCATTAGAAAGCAAATTACGGACTCCTCTTTAAATCTGCGTATTCCTCCAAAGCTCAGTTGTCCTGAGTCCACACAACTTTGCCAGGACATAAAATCAAGAGAGACACTCAAGTTTTTTAGTACCATATCTCTTGACACATTGATGAAAATAATCATGGCCTCTAAACCTTCAAGCTGCATACTGGACCCTATTCCAACTAAACTACTGAAAGAGCTGCTTCCTGTGCTTGGCCCTCCTATGTTGAACATAATAAACAGCTCTCTATCTACCGGATGTGTACCAAACTCACTAAAAGTGGCAGTAATAAAGCCTCTCTTAAAAAAGCCAAACCTTGACCCAGAAAATATAAAAAACTATCGGCCTATATCGAATCTTCCATTCCTCTCAAAAATTTTAGAAAAAGCTGTTGCGCAGCAACTCACTGCCTTCCTGAAGACAAACAATGTATACGAAACGCTTCAGTCTGGTTTTAGACCCCACCATAGCACTGAGACTGCACTTGTGAAGGTGGTAAATGACCTTTTGATGGCGTCAGACCGAGGCTCTGCAACTGTCCTCGTGCTCCTAGACCTTAGTGCTGCTTTTGATACCATCGATCACCACATTCTTTTGGAGAGATTGGAAACCCAAATTGGTCTACATGGACAAGTTCTGGCCTGGTTTAGATCTTATCTGTCGGAAAGATATCAGTTTGTCTCTGTGGATGGTTTGTCCTCTGACAAATCAACTGTAAATTTCGGTGTTCCTCAAGGCTCTGTTTTGGGACCACTACTGTTTTCACTATATATTTTACCACTTGGTGATGTCATTCGGAAACATAATGTTAACTTTCACTGCTATGCGGATGACACACAGCTGTACATTTCGATGAAACATGGTGAAGCCCCAAAATTGCCCTCCCTGGAAGCCTGTGTTTCAGACATAAGGAAGTGGATGGCGGAAAATTTTCTACTTTTAAACTCTGACAAAACAGAGATGCTAGTTCTAGGTCCCAAGAAACAAAGAGATCTTCTGTTGAATCTGACAATTAATCTTGATGGTTGTACAGTCGTCTCAAATAAAACTGTGAAGGACCTCGGCGTTACTCTGGACCCTGATCTCTCTTTTGACGAACATATCAAGACTGTTTCAAGGACAGCTTTTTTCCATTTACGTAACATTGTAAAAATCAGAAACTTTCTGTCCAAAAATGATGCAGAAAAGTTAATCCATGCGTTTGTAACTTCTAGGTTAGACTACTGCAATGCTTTACTTTCCGGCTACCCGGATAAAGCACTAAATAAACTTCAGTTAGTGCTAAACACGGCTGCTAGAATCTTGACTAGAACCCCAAAATTTGATCATATTACTCCAGTACTAGCCTCTCTACACTGGCTTCCTGTTAAGGCAAGGGCTGATTTCAAGGTTTTACTGCTAACCTACAAAGCATTACATGGGCTTGCTCCTACCTATCTTTCCAATTTGGTCCTGCCGTACATACCTACACGTACGCTACGGTCACAAGACGCAGGCCTCCTTACTGTCCCTAGAATTTCTAAGCAAACAGCTGGAGGTAGGGCCTTTTCCTATAGAGCTCCATTTTTATGGAATAGTCTGCCTATCCATGTGAGAGACGCAGACTCTGTCTCAACCTTTAAGTCTTTATTGAAGACTCATCTCTTCAGTAGGTCTTATGACTGAGTGTAGTCTGGCCCAGGAGTGTGAAGGTGAACGGAAAGGCACTGGAGCAACGAACCACCCTTGCTGTCTTTGCCTGGCCGGTTTCCCCTCCACTGGGATTCTCTGCCTCTAACCCTATTACAGGGGCTGAGTCACTGGCTTACTGGTGCCGTGGCGGAGATCTTGTGGGCTATACTCGGCCTTGTCTCAGGATGGTAAGTTGGTGGTTGAAGATTTCCCTCTAGTGGTGTGGGGGCTGTGCTTCGGCAGAGTGGGTGGGGTTATATCCTGCCTGTTTGGCCCTGTCCGGGGGTATCGTCGGACGGGGCCACAGTGTCTCCCGACCCCTCCTGTCTCAGCCCCCAGTATTTATGCTGCAGTAGTTTATGTGTCGGGGGGTTAGGGTCCGTCTGTTATATCTGGAGTATTTATTTTATCTGGTGTCCTGTGCGAATTTAAGTATGCTCTCTCTAATTATCTCTCTCTTTCTTTCTTTTTTCTTCTTCTCTCTCTCGGAGGACCTGAGCATTAGGACCATTCCTCAAGGCCTACCTGGCCTGATGACTCCTTGATGTCCCGAGTCCACCTGGCCGTGCTGCTTCTCCAGTTTCAACTGTTCTGCCTGTTTTATGAACATTTTAAAATCTTGTCCATGTTCTGTTATAATCTGCACCCGGCACAGCCAGAAGAGGACTGGCCACCCCTCACAGCCTGGTACCTCTCTAGGTTTCTTCCTAGGTTTTGGCCTTTCTAGGGAGTTTTTCCTAGCCACCGTGCTTTTACACCTGCAGTGCTTTTACACCTGCATTGCTTGCTGTTTGGGGTTTTAGGCTGGGTTTCTGTACAGCACTCTGTGACATCAGCTGATGTAAGGGGGGCTTTATAAATAAATTTGATTTGATTTGATTTGATTTGTGTTGAGGTGAGGGGTGAGGTGCTGGGCTGAGGTGTCATGTAAAGGCGTAGAGGGGTGAGGAACCACGGCTCGCGTTAAGAGTTCAGAAATCTGCATTTTCAATATGCAGACCATTGATAAATCTGCGCTTTAAACCATTTCAGCTGTGTTTTATATTGAAAGTCAACAGTGTTTTTTTGCTTCAATACACAGACCAGGGACGTGCAACTATAGTTTTCCTTCACAGAAAATACGTTAGTGCAACACATTCGGCAGAAAATAGCTTCATTTTCATCAGATGACAGAACTATTTGGCTTGCCTCCACACAAGTAAATGAGCTTACAATGAAAAAGCAAGCTCCATTTCTTACTGTCTTGCTAGAAGTGAATCTAGCATTTTACCGGAGTAAAAATAGGCTAAACCGAGAAAAGTACCAGAGAAAAGTAGCTACACATCAGTCAGAGCGCTTTTTGCTGACAGAATCCCAGTTCGTGAAAAGTGCAACTGAAGCATAAAATGTGTCTGATGCCGAAGCATTTTAGATCTGCGTTTACAAAACGCAGCAAGATATTTCTTACGCGTTTTAGATTTTTTTCTGCGTGAAAAACGCTGAATTCTGCGTTAACGGACCATTGGCAACCATACGGCGATGCAGATGGACTGTTCCCTTGGAGTCGTGAAAGGACAGATGGATCCTCGCCAGCATTTTAAAGAAACTTCCTCACAATCTCTCACCCTAACATGACTTAGCTTTTTACCCTAGGGTGTTTCCCAACTATACACACAAATAAACACACACAGACACAGCAGCTGCTCTTATGGAAAGATTTACATGCATGGTCACAGACTTTGTTCAGCACATGGACAAGCTGGGTTCAAATCTAATGCACATATGGTAAAATGCAGGTGTATATATAAGCTTGTATTCTAGTACAAGGTCATGCACTCAGAAGTGCATTTCATCTCATCTCATTCTTTCCCAAACGTTGTTTTGGTCTGTGTGTGTGTGTGTGTGTATATTTGTTTGTGTGTGTGGTTAGAAATCTCTCTACGCTGTTTTCATCATATGAATAAGTTCTGGTATCTTCCATTTTCATCTCCTCTATCCCTGCCTGTATTTTCTAACACGGTTGACATTTGTTTCTCTCTTAATGCTACAGTATAATGCTTTTCATGCTCTTCATATTATTCCGTACCTTTCTCTCCAGGATATTCACTTCATTTGCTGTGTTTTATTCAGAATTGTATTGTGTGACTTAGGTTGGAGAACATTTCCTTGGGCATAAAACACATTATTTATAGCCGTATTATTATCATCCAAAGTCAACCCCCGCAAGATGACAAACTTGCCACTTTACACACCTACATGAGAAGTGCTGCCACGGCCCCATCAAGAAAAGCCATTTACAAAGGCTGAAGAGTGGGTTCAGTGTTCTCTCTGTGGAGATCACAGTACAATAGGACATGCTGACTGAGGTAAACCACTCTCAGGTTTAGATAAAAGCCTCGCTGAAAAGGGCTCTGAATGATTCACTGTTGTTGACAAATGCATACAACATAAGTATAGCCTTCATATACATCTCTGTTGTCCTTATCCTCTATTTCTCTAAGAGCCACGTTATTAACCAAACACTTTGTGGTGAGTTTAAAACACTAACCCTTCACAAACCCACAACCACTATGGATCAAGTCGGAAGAAGAAGTGACCAATGGACTCTCTGAGCTTGACTGTAATCAACCAATCACAGAGTATTAGTCTTTAGTCAAAATTCACAATCCTGTTCTTACATGCACACCTAGACATGAATATGCATGCAGGCAGTCTTTTATATGGAACCTGTCATAGAATCAGTTTAGACAGGGTCCCCACCCTTCCTGTTGAGTAGTGACGGGGCCTCAAAACAACCAGGCTTTTTAGTGCTCCTATTGGGAGGGGGAGGGGGGTCTGCCTGCCTACCTGGCCTCACACACTGACCCTCTGTTCAGCTCACGAGCACCACGATCCGCCAACTGCCATGGAACATACTGTGTGTGTGTTTGCGCGGGCATGTGTGTGTACGTGCATGTCTAACACTGGGCCCAGTGTGTGTGAGGGTCATTACGGAGGTGTGAGAGGGTATGTGTGTACGTGTGTGATGATCACGGCTCTTAGGTAGTGAGGTAGGGGTCTGGCACTCTGTGTTAATTAGGATAATTATCCTGTAACGAGGAATCAAAACCCCTGGGCCAGGATCAAAATACAGGATCAGACAAAGACAGGATCAGACAAAGCTCCACACACAGGTTCAATCTGCTGTTCATTGGGAGCTTACCCTCTGACACTGTCTCCCTCCTTTGACTCAGAGGGTACCTCTAGGCTCCCTTCTATTGGCCTGTTCACTTCCTGGTAGAGCATGGTGGGTATGAGGAAGTACAGAAGGGATCAGGACAGGACAGTGGGTAATGAGAGTGACTGGGGACAGAGAGGTTAATGTGTTAGTAGCAGTAACACTCTATACCCTCTGACCAGAGGGCACATACAAGGGAGGGCATAGTGAAACCTTAGCCCTCCGACAGCGCCAACCCTTCAGCACCCAACTGAGGAGCTAGGCAGTCTTCTGCTGAGTCGGTCCCAGCCGTGAGCACTGCAGGCCGGGCATGCCAATCAGCCAGGCGGAGGGTGGCTTTCTCCAGGAAAGGGCAGCCTGCTCGCCCTGAGGCGGGCTTCATGCAGCTGTCAGAAACTCTGACCCCCCCCCTCACCAGCCTCCCTGGAGCCCCCCCTACACACACACCCGTCCTCTGCCACTAGTCGTACAGTACAGTGTGATCAGGGTGGCAGCGAGGGCTGGAGTGACCTCTCCATCTGTCTGAGTTAGGCGAGCGGAGAGCGGCCCTAGGGGGGATGTTCACGCCTGTTTATAGATATTTGCCCTTTTGAGTTCACCTGTCACCAAGCCTGGCTCAGCTCGGCTCCAAGCCTCCACTCCACTGACTCTGCTCATCTGCAACAATGGCTCAGGAATGATAAGGGGTTTCACATCCCCCCTCCTCTAAATGCTATGGTTTTGCTTTGAGCCTCCTGCTTCGTGTAACAATGCATCTGATTTGGATTATGCTTGATCACCAGGTAAATTATACTATGGCGGTGTCACTGAGTCCAGGACAGACAGACAGAAAGACAGGACACTAACATACCTCCTTCTGTTATCCAGCATCCCCTGGCTAATTGGGATTTAACTGTGTGTTTGTGCTGGCAACAGAAGAAGCAGCCAGCAGGGACGGCACAAAACTTTTCACAGAATCACACTGAAGGTCGCTGTGATCCAACGTAGCCTGAAATGAAGGACATCAGACCCACAGGATGTTCTTAAACTCACACACACACACGCGTGCGCACACACACACACACAAACAGAAAAAAGCAAGCTAACTGATGTGCCCACTCCCCCATCACTTTGGCTCAGCAGGTGATGACATGGAGAACATCATAGAGGAACACACAACAGGAGGTCCCAGCACAATGGGGAAAAGAGAAGGACATCTGTCTGGAGAAGAGGTCTGCTCAAAATGTCAGACAGAGATGTCAGAGTGGTGTGGCACAACACCATGGGAGGGAGAGACGCTAGGGAAGATGCAGAGAGGGGATATGTCGAGACAGCGATAGAGCACTGTTTACGCTGATGAAAGAAAGTATGGATGATGTGTCCTAGCATGACTGGAGAAGGGTTGCCTATTCTGTAGGTCAAGCTGTTATGTGTATTACCATATAATTGAGTAATACACATTGAATACACCCTACAATTCATACTTAACTGTAAAAATGGGAAAGTACTATCTCTAAAACAACAAAAGAAATGTAAATGTAGATAAAGAGAGAAAGAACAACAAGTGGAAGAGGTTTGTGAGAATTGTGAAGGGTTTGGGCTCCTGTCAAAAAGCCATCCTTAGCAATATGAACTTTAAATCCCCTAAAATCTAAAACAAGGTAGTACAGAGATAACACTAAACTGTTGAAAAAAATCTATGCAGAAAAGAGCTTCAGTACCTCCTGACTTCAAGACACCTGTACCTCCCACACAGCAACAGTTCATTGTGTGTGTGTGTATGTGTGTCAATCTTTAACAAATTCACTGTTATTTACAGTGAAAACTGTAAACTGAATATAAAAAGAAAAGGTACAATATCCCCCCAAAATGCATACATATTCAAACATATAAATACATATTCATACATATAAATACATATTCATACATATAAATACCCACATGAATACATACTGCACAGTGGTCTTGTCAGTGGGACCAGCCCAGCTACCAGCCCAGCTGATTAAGTCCCAACATGATCCCCTCGTTGGGAGTGGAAGGGAAGGAAGCAGGGCGGTGTGATACACAGTGAGACACCAGCAGAGAGACCAGACCACTGCTACTGTAGCATCCACTTTATTGGCATAATGAGAGTGTCACTGTTCCACACTGTAAACCACTCGCTGTGTCACAAACAATTTAGTCTTACCTTCATCAAGATGCGTATGGGGACTCTTCCTTTGTCTACAGATGCAGCCCTCTCTCTCTCTCTCTCTTTCTCTTACTCTCCCTCTCTCTTGCGCTCCCTCTCTTCCTCTCTCTTGCTCTCTCTCTCTTCCTCTCTCTTGCTCTCCCTCTTCCTTTTTCTCTCTCTGACCATACATTGTCTTTTCCACCAATCCAAATATACTTCTCCCTTCTCTTTAAATTGCACACACTTTTCTGGGCTGGACAGTTGTGTGCATCTTTGTCTTTGCTCAGTACGTGAATAGTTTCTGTTGATTATATATGGACGAGCAATAGTGAGTAAACTGTCTCAAAAATATTTTTTACCCAGAACATTGTGAGGAAGTGCAATGGCCCCACAATGGACTTGACCTAGAGAGTGAGAGAGTGAGAATTGGTCCTCTGATAAAATAGTAATGGTTGCTTTACTTCAGTGTAGCAGAGAGCTAACCCCCACCGTAGCCATTCAAGCTGGAGATGGGACTGGGTCTGTGGTGTTGTACCTGTTGCCTGCTATAGCAGTAAAGAGACACTCTGGACCTCTAAGTGACAGTTTACGGCAGAGTCCTCTCTGAGCACAAACAATATGGACATACGTCTCTTGGCACAGCATTTCTTAAATTATCCCTGTCAACATACAGTGCAAACAAAGCAGGCACCACAGTGTGTACACACACAGGCACACACACAGGTACACACACAGGCACACACACAGGCACACACACAGGCACACACACAGGTACACACACAGGCACACACACAGGCACACACAGGTACATACACAGGTACACACACAGGCACACACACAGG
>QNTS01004661.1:60062-85742 GCA_003317085.1 Hucho hucho
ACACACACAGGCACACACACAGGCACACACACAGGCACACACACAGGTACACACACAGGTGCACACACACAGGCACACACACAGGCACACACACAGGCACACACACAGGTACACACAGGCACACACACACAGGTACACACACAGGTACACACACAGGCACACACACAGGCACACACACAGGTACACACACAGGTACACACACTTCATAGTACTTCACCAGCTCTCACCATAGACAGAAAAAGACAACTCCTCCTTTATAATGAAGATACACAACTTTGAAACAACTGTGACAAAACACAACTGACGCTGACAGAGTATGTACGCAGTCTGTCACAGCAACAATAACATGGGCCTCCATATTATCCATCCATAGGCATTCAGCAGGAGTAGCAGGCCTTAAGGTGGCATCCATAAATGCTCTCCTAACCGCAGCAGCCGTATTTCACCTTCCCTGACTGAACATGTTGATATTTGCCTTGATTTATCTGCGTTCCCCTCAGCTCAGCTTACTACAGCGAGTACAGAGTGCCCACAACCTAATAAACACACATTAGAGACTACATCAAGCCAAAAACTGACACTCTTTCAGAAGCCCTCCTGGGACTACTGAACTTGTTTCTCATGTCAGTCAGGCCTCACAGGGGGCCATGGATGTTTGACTGCTGTTAAGACTATGTTATAAAAGCTTAGATCAGGGCTCACCAACCCTGTTCCTGGAGAGCTACCCTCCTGTAGGTTTTCACTCCAACCCCAGTTGTAATTAACCTGATTCAGCTTATCAACCAGCTAATTACTAGAATCAGGTGCGCTAGATTAGGGTTGGAGTGAAAACCTACAGGACAGTAGCTCTACAGGAACAGGGTTGGAGAGCCATGGCCTAGATCAATGTTTGACTCATGTTTTGACTATGTTATAATAGCCTAGATCAATATTTGACTGGTGTTTTGACTATGTTATAATAGCCTAGATCAATGTTTGACTGGTGTTTTGACTATGTTATAATAGCCTAGATCAATGTTTGACTGGTGTTTTGACTATGTTATAATAGCCTAGATCAATGTTTGACTGGTGTTTTGACTATGTTATAATAGCCTAGATCAATGTTTGACTGGTGTTTTGACTATGTTATAATAGCCTAGATCAATGTTTGATTGGTGTTTTGACTATGTTATAATAGCCTAGATCAATGTTTGACTGGTGTTTTGACTATGTTATAATAGCCTAGATCAATGTTTGAAATGAAAGGTGGTTCTGTGGATGATCATCATTATTATCATCGCCATGTGACCTGCATGCTCCAGCCTCTGTTGAAGACCATTGTCCTGCCCAATAACTACATCTTTAGGGTGATCTTTATAATGAAAAGCCCTATATAAAAGGTATCTATTATTAATAGTATTATTATAATAATTTGACTGACTAAACAATGCAAGTGTCCAATTCCAGTGTCATAAGAGTAGAGGTCAACTGAGATGGGCATTAAAACGGAAACCGCTGCCTACTGACATAAATGTAAAGTATAGCAGACTAACATCTGTCATGGGTCCCAGTGGGTGATAGCTGTGGAGTACGCAATGCCCAGGCCTGTGTCGAGAATACCTCTTGAAGTTTGCCCTTCTTCAGAATGATCAGCCACTGGTTGCTTTCTTACTGTAAGTGATTATTTCATGAAATTCTAGGGCCTACATTTATGGAATGCCCTTATCCGAGTGCAAAGATATAAATAAACGGATGTTTTGCCAAATTAGACGTTATTGAACCACATCATACACTTGAGAAATGGCTTTGGAATTCGGGTGGGTTAAAGAGTCAACTACAGATGCTGGCGGAGCATAAGTTTCATGGTTACAGTTTTCTATTGAGGGAATGCCTGCCTGCATCTGGCCATTGAGAACCACAAGCACCGGCTCACCCCATGTCATGCGGAAACACCCAGCCCGGTTGCTTGACGGGATAGACGATGAACGGTCGAGCAATATCATATTTTGTTCAGTGAGTGATGGAAGTATGAACAAATAAGCGCATTCAGATCGCCTAATGTGCAATTCAAACGATCGACGTGCGCTCAAATAATAGCCTCAAAGCACAACAGTGTATCAATTACCGATAACATTTGCTTCTTAAATTACAGACAATACATCATAATACCTCGAAGCTGTAATCATTTAAACTACTAAAGGTGTTTAGATTAACAATCAAATCAAAATGAATACTACATGCAAATAAAAAAAAGTATAGGCTGCCCATGACAACAAATTGCCATGTCAGACATAAACAAATCTAACAATCGGTCGTTTGTCCATTAATTGTACATAAAATAGCTAGGCATATACATGCATCTGCCTCGTTTAAATCTATAATTTGACCATCTGAGAATAACTTTATAGCTAATCATTCCATTATGAATGGAAAATAGGCTACTGTACACGCGCTACGGGTAGACTGATCATTGTGCGTGATGAACTGTCACATGGGGGCCACAAACTTTGAATAGTAAACAGCACAAGTCAATATGTAAAAACAAACGCTACACTGTATATGTTGTATTTCTGCCTACCTGTTCCGTTCCGTTTCAGATTGTCCCTGTGGTCGTCCGTACCCAACATCTTTCGAAACGATGTGTGACAAGACTGACTGTCAAAGCCGAAAGCCCAGCTCGCGCTCTGGAGTCACGGGTGTCAGAGCGCGCAGCCACTCTACACACGAATGCGCGCACTCAAAGGGTCTTCAACGCTATCACGTCCGCGCCTATACAATTAGATTTATGTTATTTATCACTTTGTCATCGAATATATTATCTCGAAAGACAGGAAAGAAGGTCGAAATTCTATTCATATACACTATATGACCAAACGTATGTGGACACCTGCTTGTCGAACATCTCATAAAAAAATAATGGGCATTAAAATGGAGTTGGTCCCCCCTTTGCTGCTTTAACAGCCTCCACTCGTCTGTGAAGGCTTTCCACTAGATGTTGGAACATTGCTGCTGGGACTTGCTTCCATTCAGCCACAAGAGCATTAGTGAGGTCGGGCACTGATGTTTGGTGATTAGGCCTGGCTCGCAGTCGGTGTTCCAATTCATCCCGAAGGTGTTTGATGGGGTTGAGTTCAGGCCAGTCAAGTTCTTCCACACCAATCTTGACAAACCATTTATGCAGGGGCGCATGTCCCCCCCCCCCCCCACACACATTCTGAAATTGTCTTTTTGACCCCCCCAGTTTTATAATTGGAATGTGATACAAAATGAGGCAACAGTGTGCTTTACTACCATGCAGACGCCACTGAGGGGTTGGGTAACTATTTGGAGTGTTTATCCAACTGGATGAAAAAAAATATATATATTATATCCCCCCACTTCTAAAACCAGAGATGCGCCCCTGCATTTCTGTATGGACCTCACTTTGTGCATGGGGGCATTGTCATGCTGAAACAGGAAAGGGCCTTCCCCAAACTGTTGCCACAAAGTTGGAAGCACAGAATCGTCTACAATGTCATTGTACTCTGTAATTTTAAGATTTCCCTTCACTGGAAGTAAGGGGCCATGCCCGAACCATGAAAAACAGCCTCAGACCATTATTCCTCCTCCACCAAACCTTACAGTTGGCACTACGCTTTCGAGCAGGTAGCGTTCTCTTGGCATCTCGCCAAACCCAGATTCATCCATCGGACTGCCAGATGGTGAAGCGTGATCCATCACTCCAGAGAACGTGTTTTCACAGCTCCTGAGTCCAATGTCGGCGTGCTTTACACCACTCCAGCCGACACTTGGCATTGCGTATGGTGATCTTACGTTTGTGTGTGGCTGCTCGGCCATGGAAACCCATATCATGAAGCACCCGACAAACAGTTATTGTGCTGATGTTCCAGAGACAGTTTGGAACTCGGTAGTGAGTGTTGCAACCGAGGACAGACGATTTTTACACGCTACGTGTTTCAGCACTTGGAGGTCCCATTCTGTGAGCTTGTGTGGCCTACCACTTCGCGGCTGAGCTGTTGTTGCTCCTAGACATTTCCACTTCACAATAACAGCACTACTTTTGATCGGGGCAGCTCTAGCAGGGCAGAAATTTAATGAACTGACTTGTTGGAAAGGTGGCATCCTATGACGGTGCCACATAGAAAGTCACTGAGCTCTTCAGTAAGGCCATTCTACTGCCAATGTTTTTCTATGGAGACTGCATGGCGGTGTGCTCGATTTTATGTACCTGTCAGCAACGGGTGTGGCTGAAATAGCCGAATCCACTCATTTGGGTTGTCCACTTACTTTTTTATACAGTGCATTCGGAAAATATTCAGACCCCTTGACTTTTTCCATATTTTGTTACGTTACAGCCTTATTCTAAAATTGATTCAGTTATTTTTTTCCCTCATCAATCTACATACAATACCCCATAATGACAAAGCAAAAACAGGTTTTTAGAAATGTTTGCAAATTTATCAAAATGTAAAAATATCACATTTACATAAATATTCAGACCCTTTACTCAGTACTTTGTTGAAGCACCTTTGGCAGAGATTACAGCCTTGAGTCTTCTTGGGTATGACACTAAAAGCTTGGCACACCTGTATTTGGGGAGTTTCTCCCATTCTTCACTGTAGATCTTCTAAAGCTCTGTCAGATTGGATGGGGAGTGTCCAACCTGACAGAGGTCTCTCCAGAGATGTTCGATCGGGTTCAAGTCCAGGCTCTAGCTGGGCCACTCAAGGACATTCAGAGACTTGTCCCGAAGCCACTCCTGCGTTGTCTTGGCTGTGTGCTTAAGGTTGTTGTCCTGTTGGAAGGTGAACCTTCACCCCAGTCTGAGGTCCTGAGTGCTCTGGAGCAGGTTTTCATCAAGGATCTCTCTGTACTTTGCTCTGTTCATCTTTCCCTCGATCCTGACTAGTCTCCCAGTCCCTGCCTCTGAAAAACATCCCCACAGCATGATGCTGCCACCACCATGCTTTTCCGTAGGGATGGTGCCAGGTTTCCTCCATAAAGTGACGCTTGGCATTCAGGCTAAGAGTTAAATCTTGGTTTCATCAGACCAGAGAATCTTGTTTCTCACGGTCTGAGAGTCATTAGGTGCCTTTTGGCAAACTCCAAGCGGGCTGTCATGTGCCTTTTACTGAGGACTGGCTTCCGTCTGCCCACTCTACCATAACGGCCTGATTGGTGGAGTGCTGGAGAGATGGTTGTCCTTCTGGAAGGTTCTCCCATCTCCACAGAGGAACTCTGGAGCTCTGTCAGAGTGACCATCGGGTTCTTGGGCACCTCCCTGACCAAGGCCCTTCTCCCCCGATTGATCAGTTTGGATGGAAGGCCAGCTCTAAGAAGTCTTGGTGGTTCCAAACTTATTCCATTTAAAAATGATGGCCACTGTGTTCTTGGGGACCTTCAATGCTGCAGAAATGTTTTGGTACCCTTCCCCAGATCTGTGCCTCGACACAATCCTGTTTCAGAGCTCTACGGACAATTCCTTCAACCTCGTGGCTTGGTTTTTGCTCTGACATGCACGGTCAACTGTGGGACCTTAGACAGGTGTGTGTCTTTACAAATCAAGAGCAATCAATTGAATTTACCACAGGTGGACTCCAGTCAAGTTGTAGAAACATCCCGAGGATGATCAATGGAAACAGGATGCACCTGAGTTCAATTTTGAGTCTCATAGCAAAGGGTCTGAATACTTGTATTTGTAAGGTATTTCCGATTTTTTTGTTGTTGTATAAATTAGCAAACATTTCTAAAAACCTTTTTGCGCTTTGTCATTATGGGGTATGTGTAGATTGATGAGGATTTCTTTTATTTAATACATTTTAGAATAAGGCTGTAACGTAACAAATTGTGGAAAAAGGGAAGGGGTCTGAATACTTTCCGAATTTACTGTATATACTGTAGTGTATTTTAGTATATGTTTTTATACAGTTTATTATAGTTTATTAGATTATAATAAATCACCTGTCATTATAATATGCAGAAATTAATTTAACTTGTTTTACTCTATTGAGTTTTACTCTATTTTACTTTTCCTTCACATATGTAATAAAAACATTCTACCTATGTGACTATGAAGATGAAACCGCCAGGTTGTTTAAAATAGCGAACTGATAGGGATATTATAAATCTATGGCCCCATCAGACGTGTCAGAGCCTGGCAGAAATATATCTCTGTGAGATATCAACCATGTAGTATTCCTTCGCTGAGAGATGTCTATAAATTAAACATGAAATAGGACCCCTATCAGCATAGTGTCCTATGTCAGGAACTGGCATTCACTCCTAGGAAATATCTAATGTGATAGGCCCATATGTATCCTGTTGGAGGTGTTCATGTTGGCAGATTTGGACAGTCATTTATAGAGCGTTGGATAGGAACAACAACTACTATCTGTTTATTGGCTCTGCTTTGTCTCGAGAAAGACAGGTGGAATGATTCATAACTCGGCTTTTGTCAGAAGTTAATGTACAAAGCTCTTCTGTTGGCTAAATTCTTTGTGTTAAGAATCTGTTTGATACAATAACAGTTAATCAAAATAAGATTCCTTCGATACCCTGCTTCGACATCCTGCATATTTTAAATAAATTACTGGTAAATTGTAATTTCAAGTATGTCTATTCAAATGCCAATAGGCTAAAGGTAAAAAGCCAAGGACCGTTTCCACCCGCCAAAGTGCGAGCGGAAGGCTTTCTTTCCCCAATGCAATGGCATGCCATGGCTTTAACTCACGCGTCCGCGAGAGGCTTGTCAGCCGGAGGGCGATGGAAAAACTTGGAAAGGCCTACATACTTGGGAGCTCAATATGTCTTTCCCAATGCGGGTGCGCTGGCACGCGCGTTCAAAGACCAGGGTCATTTAAATAACCCCTGAGAACATTACCCACCGAGGACGAAACACTACACCTTCACCCCACCCACCGGTCCCCGCTGCAGCACTGGCATTATTAACATTTAAAAAATGTTATTTACCCGCTATTATGTAAAACCAGAGTAAAATAAAAAAGTATCCAATTGTCATACTTGAGTAAAAGTAAAGATACCTTAATAGAAAATGACTCAAGTAGGCTAACAGTGAAAGTCACACAGTAAAATACTACTTGAGTTAAAGTCGTAAAGTATTTGGTTTTAAATATACTTAAGTATCAAAAGTAAATGTAATTGCTAAAATATACTTAAGTATCAACAGTAAAGGTATAAATAATTTCAAATTCCTTATATTAAACAAGACAGCACAATTTTCTTGTTTTTAAATGTACATATAGCAAGGGGCACATGGCAACACTGAGAACAAACAAAGCATGTGTGTTTAGTGAGTCCATCAGATCAGAGGCAATAGGGTTGACCAGGGACCTTCTCTTGATAACTGTGTGAATTGGACCATTTTCCTGTCCTGCTAAGCATTCAAAATGTAAAGATTACTTTTGGGTGTCAGGGAAAATGTATGGAGTAAAAAGTACATTATTTTCTTTAGGAATGTAGTGAAAAGATTTACTTAAGTTGTACTTTAAAGTAGTTTTACTTAAGTACTTTACACCACTGATGATATACTATGACAAAAGAGAATTCACTGTTAAGCCTATAGGCCTCCATCCATTGACATTTCTCCCTCTCTGACATTTACATTGTTCAGGTTCCTCAGAAGCTTGTGCGGTTGCCCTCCAATGAGAGCTCCTAGGAGCATGGAGAGCAGGATGAAAGCCAAGGAAAAGACCTTAAAGGTACCCGATTGGCTACTCGTGCCAAAACATGCCTCCTCTTCAGTCATCACCTATACTGTGTAGCTTTCAGAAGGCAGTAGTTGCTATACTGTACAGATATAGGGTTCAAACATCAGTCTTATTCTTATCGGAGGTTGAGAATACATTTTCCCTTGTCTTATTCTCACAATATTGCATCTGTCTGTTCCATTAGGACTAAATGGAGAGTAAATCTAAATGAAGCTGATTGTGTTCAGTGCTTTTGTTCTCAAACAAAATAATTTATACTGTACAAACAGCATCTATTTTTCACAATTTAAGTTTTGGATTTCCATAATTACTCACTACAATAGAAATTAAAAATATCCCTTTCCTTTCAAACTCCCCCGTGTTATGGAACAGAGACTCAAGACAAAAGGTTCCAAAAGAGAAACAGGTTCATTGAAACAATGACGGTGAGTCCCAGTGGTGAATAGTAGTAGAGAATGTCTCTGATAGGTGACGATGGGAAATCCTGACAGGTTATAGTTTTCTTGTAGATGATGAAGGAGGTAGCCGGATGATGATGACTGGAACCAGGAAGACGAAGGAGACACTAGAAGGCAGATGAATAATGCTTACTCAAACGAGACCAGACAAAGTGACTGTGTGAAGAGAGTGCCTTTATGCTGCAGCTGGTAGGTTGCAGCTGGTAGGTGACTGGGTTGATCTGTCGGGTGATGGTGAAGGGGCCAACGTATCTGGGACTCAGCTTCTTGCAGGGCAGGCGCAGCTTGATGTCCCGTGTCGAAAGCCAGACCTTCTGTCCTGGCTGGAAGGTAGGTGGTTCCGCTCTCCGAGTGTCTGTCTTGATCTTTTATCTGCGCACTGCCCTTTGAAGATGATGATGAGCATTGTCCCAGACCCTCTCACTCTTCGAACCAAAAATCGACGGAGGGGACGTCGGAGGGTTCTCCGGACCACGGGAACAGGGGAGGCGGGTAGTCGAGCACGCACTGGAAGGGAGTGAGTCCAGTGGCAGGCTGCTGGAGGGAGTTCTGAGCGTACTCGGCCCAGCCTAGGAATTGATTCCAAGAGTTCTGGTGGCCGTGGCAGAAGGTTCTCAGAAAGCGTCCAATCTCCTGGATCTTCCTCTCCGTTTGCCCATTCGTCTGAGGATGGTAACCAGAAGAGAGGTGACGGTCACACCTAGGAGTCTGAAGAAGGCCCTCCAAACCTGGGAGATGAATTGGAGGCCTCGATCTGACACAATGTCCTCAGGAATCCCAAAGTATCGAAAAACGTGAGTGAAGAGTAGCTCGGCAGTGCTCATAGCAGTAGGTAGACCTTTCAAAGGAATCAGACGGCAGGATGTGGAGAATCGGTCAACAATAACTAGGATACATGTATTACCTTCAGATGGAGGTAGGTCAGTGGCGAAGTCTACTCCTAGGTGTGACCAGGGGCGCCGGGGAACGGGCAACGGAAGGAGCTTGCCGGATGGAAGATGGTGTGGGTTCTTGGAGATAGCGCAGTCTGGACATCCCTGGACGAACCTTCTCACATCCCTGGCCATGTTGGGCCACCAGAAGCGATCTTGTAGCAGTGAGAGGGTACGGTTGGCCCCTGGATGGCCAGTACCCACAGAAGAATGTGCCGAGTGCGTGAGATTAGTGCGTTGTGACCGGGGAACATAGGTGTGACCGGGTGGACACCCCGGCGGAGATGGCTCGGAGACACTGGAGGAGGAAAGCTGCTGATGGATGGACCACTGGATGGGGCTCAGGAGGATCTTTCGAGGCAAGATGGGCTCCGGATCTTCAGTCTTCTCTTCGGGGTTATGGAGATGGGATAGAGCATCAGCTTTGAGATTCTTAGNATGGAAAGAGCATTTCTCGGCCTTGAGGAAGAGGAGATGTGCTCTGAGGCGTTGGAGGACCTCCGCAACGTGATGGCGATGTTCGGCTAGATCGGAATAGATCAGAATATCATCTATGTAGACGATCACGGTACGATGAAGGAGTTCCCGGAGCACCTCGTGCATAAAGTCCTGGAATACGGAGGGAGCATTTACCAATCCATATGGCATAACCAGGTATTCGTAGTGTCCAGTAGGAGTTATGAAGGCCGTCTTCCATTCGTCCCCCTCACGTATCTGGACAAGGTTATACGCGCTGCGCAGGTCCAACTTAGTGAACACGGCTGCTCCACAAAGTTGTTCCAGGGCTGCTGGGACGAGAGGAAGTGGGTACCGGAACTTCACGGTGATGTTGTTGAGTGCTCGATAGTCTATGCAGGGCCGCAAACCTCCGTCCTTCTTTGCCACGAAGAAAAAACTCGAAGCAGCAGGGGAAGTGGAAGGGCGGATGTAGCCTTGTTGGAGAGCCTCTTCAACGTACTCCTCCATGGCCTTCTGTTCCGGGAGTGATAGAGGATAGATCTTACCGTGGGGCACTGGTTCATCCGGAAGGAGGTCAATGGCGCAGTCCCATGGCCGGTGTGGCGGCAACGACGATGCTCGTTTGGGGCAGAAAACGTCACTGAAGGGGGCATAGCAGGCTGGAATATTGACGGACTGTTGTTCCACCGGGCTTTTGATGGAGGTTGACTGGACCGGTAGAGGAATCACAGGTTGAGGTAGGTGGGGAAAACAGTCTGGGAAACAGCTATCACCCCACTTCAGGACTTCTCCGGTGGTCCATGAGAGATCCGGATCGTGTTGCACTAGCCACAGGCGCCCTAGAATTATACCAGCGGTGGAATTCTCCAGAACCAGGAAGGAGATGGATTCTGTGTGTAACTGTCCCACTTGTAACTGGATAGGTCCCACGATGTAACGCACATTGTTCTTGTTGAGAGGTTTGCCGATTATCGAGTGGACTTGATAATGGATCTTGTTGGACCTCTTTTGGAGGTTGAGCTGGCGGCAGAGGGAATCGGAGATGAAGTTCCCAGCTGACCCAGAGTCGAGGAGGGCGTGTACTGGAAGAGAGACATGTGAGGCAGAAAGGATGACTTCAGTAGTAAGCGGTTTCATATTTTCTGATGAGTAATGGATGACACTCACCATTGGTCGTGATGGACGGATGGGACAGGCAGAGATGATGTGCCCACCATCGCCACAGTACAAACATAGACCCTGGGTCAGCCTCCTCTGTCGCTCCGTGTCTGAAAGACGAGTGTTATCCAGTTGCATGGGTACTGGTTCTAGAGAGCTGGTAAATTCTGGACATACATACATTTATACTGACTCTACACACACACACACACACACTCACATACTGCTGCTACTCTGTTTATCTTATATCCTGTTGCCTAGTCACCTTACCCCTATACATATCTACAGTGAGAAGGTGACAACAGTTGGTGCGATTATTCACAAATGGAAGAAACACAAAAGAACTGTCAATCTCTCTCGGGCCTGGGGCTCCATGCAAGATCTCACCTCGTGGAGTTGCAATGATCATGAGAACGGTGAGGAATCAGCCCAGAACTACACGGGAGGATCTTGTCAATGATCTCAAGGCAGCTGGGACCATAGTCACCAAGAAAACAATTGGTAGCACACTATGCCGTGAAGGACTGAAATCCTGCAGCGCCCGCAAGGTCCCCCTGCTCAAGAAAGCACATATACATGCCCGTCTGAAGTTTGCCAATGAACATCTGAATGATTCAGAGGACAACTTGGTGAAAGTGTTGTGGTCAGATGAGACCAAAATGGAGCTCTTTGGCATCAACTCAACTCGCCGTGTTTGGAGGAGGAGGATTGCTGCCTATGACCCCAAGAATACCATCCCCACCGTCAAACATGAAGGTGGAAACATTATGCTTTGGGGGTGTTTTTCTGCTTAGGGGACAGGACAACTTCACCGCATCAAAGGGACGATGGACGGGGCCATGTACCGTCAAATCTTGGGTGAGAACCTCATTCCCTCAGCCAGGGCATTGAAAATGGGTCGTGGATGGGTATTCCAGCATGACAATGACCCAAAACACACGGCCAAGGCAACAAAGGAGTGGCTCAAGAAGAAGCACATTAAGGTCCTGGAGTGGCCTAGCCAGTCTCCAGACCTTAATCCCATAGAAAATCTGTGGAGGGAGCTGAAGGTTCGAGTTGCCAAACGTCAGCCTCGAAACCTTAATGACTTGGAGAAGATCTGCAAAGAGGAGTGGGACAAAATCCCTCCTGAGATGTGTGCAAACCTGGTGGCCAACTACAAGAAACGTCTGATCTCTGTGATTGCCAACAAGGGTTTTGCCACCAAGTACTAAGTCATGTTTTGCAGAGGGGTCAAATACTTATTTCCCTCATTAAAATGCAAATCAATTTATAACATTTTTCACATGCGTTTTTCCAGATTTTTTTGTTGTTATTCTGTCTCTCACTGTTCAAATAAACCTATCATTAAAATTATAGACTGATCATTTCTTTGTCAGTGGGCAAACGTACAAAATCAGCAGGGGATCAAATACTTTTTTCCCTCACTGTACCTCTATCACTCTAGTATCCCCGCACATTGTAAATATGGTATTGGAACTGACCCTGTATGCTTACTTACTTACTTATTGTGTTCTTCATATTTCTTCTTATTTCTCATGTTTCTTTTCTAGTAATACATTGTTATTGATTATTGCATTGTTTGGTTTTGAGTTACAGTGAAATGCCTTTCTCGCTAACAGAATCGATTAGACAGAAAGACTCACCGTGCCGGATACTTCAGCATTCATAAGGTGACTGATCAAGAGATAGCCAAGCTGTGGCAACTAAAAGGGCCCTAAACTAAAGTACTGAAACTGTCCACTAACAATGACCATATAGACTAATGTATCGCAGGCCATTAGTACCCTAACCAAATAGCGCAGAGCTGCATTCTCCCCGCAGACTCCATGTGACTATCACAGCTACACGTTATCTTTGAACTAAATGGTGCCCTATTTCCTTTGTAGTGCACTACTTTTGACAAGGGTCCATAGGGCTTTGGTTAAATGTAGTGCACTATGTAGGTACCAGGGTGCCATTTGGGACATAGCCTTCTCAGCCATGTGTCTGTCTGTCAGAGAGCCAGCTTGAGGTACGGTATGGTACAGTACAGAGCCTCTGTGCTCCCAATGTTATACATTAACAGCTTTTTATTCCGCCAGGAGAGAAACACTCACAAAACGGCATACATATTAATAAGCAGCAGAAATGCATACTCCCACACCTGAAAACAAGGGCTTGGGTTCAGAGCTGCACTACAGTCTATGAAGTGGCCTAGAGAACAGTCACCCCCCTGGCATGTAAAGTGTCTGTGTGCAAACCTCTTGGTAATACAATGAAAAAATACCTCACTGTGGCTTTACAAAATGGCCTGATGAATAACATTATAGATTCCATGAAAATATAAATAATCTAGGTGATAATTATCAGTTTGATCTCATCCTCTTTAGAAAAAAACAAAAGCATGGGATGGACAAATCAAGTGTCCTCAAAATATGGAGATGTGTTTTATTATTCCACAGTAAGAAAATCTTATGCATGCTCTCTCAAGCCATTTGGATAAAGGCCTGTTTAAATGCAGGCTAAGTAACGTGGAGTGTTGTGCTTTAGAGGCTTAATGGTCTGAGTTTTTAATGGCATATCTGAAGAAGTGCAAGCTATTGTTAATCACTCCCTGTTCACAGGCACTTTCCCCACTGCACTAAAAACTGCTATCGTGAAACCCCTTCTGAAGAAAAGTAATCTCGAATCTTCAGCTCTTAGCAGTTTTCGGGCAATCTCCAACCTTCCATTCTTCAGCAAAACTCAGGAGAAATTGGTTTTCAAAGAGCAAAATAATTTTTTTAGTGCCAACTCTATTTAAAAACAATTCTAATCTGGTTTTCGTGCCAACCACAGCACAGAGACATCATTATTTAAAGTGGTAAATGATCTTAAAGCCAACACAGATGCCAAACAGCTCTCTGTCCTTGTACTCTTCGATTTAAGTGCTGCATTCAACACTGTTGAACATGATGTCCTACTGGACAGACAGGTTAGCCACTCCAGTTCTAAATTGGTTTAGGACCTATTTTTTATTTATTTAACTAGGCAAGTAGTTAAGAACAAATTCTTATTTACAATGATGGCCTAGGAACAGTGGGTTAACTGCCTTGTTCAGGGGTAGAACGACAGATTTTTACCTTCTCAGCTCAGGGATTCGATCTAGCAACCTTTCGGTTACTGGCCCAACGCTCTAACCATTAGGCTACCTGCTTCCCCTATTTAACTGATCAATAGTTTTTTGTCACCCTTGGTGGACATAACAGAGAAAATACATATCACGTGGCGTTCCACAAGGTTCGATTTTGGGTCCGGTACTGTTCAGTTTATATATGTTACCTCTTGGCAGCGTTATTATTATTATTATTATTATTATATTTTATTGATTTTCACTGCTATGCAGAGATACACAACATTGCATTTCTGTTTCACCAGAGGATTTTATCTCCACTGACAAATTTTAGACTGTATTAGTGATTTAAATACTTGGATGGCTCACAACTTCCTCAAGCTAAATCAAGACAAGACCAAGGTACTTATTGTTGGAGCCAAAGCACAGAGAGAATCTAGCCACACATTTTAATTAACGGGAAATAAAGATAAAACACCAGGTAAAAAAACGAAATGGCAAAACTGTGGACAGAGATCTTAAAACACATCTTTTTAGCTTGTCTTTTCCTTAGGGTGCTTTTTAGTTGTTCAGTTTTGTCATTCTTTCGCTTTTTATCTTGTTTTTCTGTGTAGTAAATATTTCTACCAAAAAAATACAACCTGTAAAGCACAAACTGTGTTGCATTCCATGTCTGAAATGTGCTGTATAAATAAAGGGGAGAGTGGCAAGGTGGCTCTGAAATGTCACGTACCTTCTCCACTGCACTCTGTGGCACTGAGTGGCTGTAGAGAGGGACTCTGGAGGGGGACTATTTAATAGGGGTTGAGTGGCCTAATCCTCCTCTGGATCATCACAGACACCTTGGTGGTCACATCCTACCTGTGAGCCAGGGACTGATGTTTAGTGTCTCAATGTATCTTTCTTGTTGATTTGAGACACAAGTTTGAAGTACCTGACCTCTGAAGTTTCGTGAAGTCGAGTCACAGTGGTCAAAGTACATGTCGTTTCTACCGGAGATATCTGATGGTTCAGTTCTGCTTTGGACTAAGACATGGTGGGTGTTGAAATGGAGGCTTGTTGAGTTTCTTTCTTGTGGATTTCAAGGTGACAGAAACAATATTTCTGTAACAGCTGAGGAGCATGAAAGAGACTGAGAAATTAGAACACTGGAAGTAATGTGAGACGTGTAACAAAAATTTAAAAAAGTTACAATGGACTCAGAAATTGCCCTTAACTTAACATGAAAAGTGTGCAAGCATTTGTCTCACTGTAGAATTTTGACGAAACCCACCCTCTTCATTCAGAACATCTAGAATGCTATTGTAAACAACAACACTATTGCACATAATGCACCACAAAAATCACTGTGTAAATTGCTATTGATGGTGGATCTTCTTCACTGTCCTTTTCATCATGCAAGCCCAGAGGTGCTCTCAGGTTCCACACTCTAGGGGAATAACGTGATTACATGTGATTATTGGACTCATTATCAAATAATACAGTGTTCCATGCCAAGCCAAGCGTCGCAATAATAAAATTGATAGTTCCAGACCCAGCAAACCAAACCCAATTCGTTCCGCTAATCCTTTATTTGACTTTTTTTTTTTCAATTTGGTCCTCCAAAAAAGCTGTAATCCCTCACTATGATTGAAAACGAAGCCAAAGCTGCGTGGCACAAACTATTTATTGACATAAGTGATAGTTTGCTCTGAAATAATTGTGCAATCATACAAAGACAGAGACGGGAGAGACCCTTCATGCTGTGCTACATTTGCCTGTCAAGTTTATTGAGGGAAAAAAAGAAAAATGTTACTATTATAAAACAGACTCTTTATTCATTTGAAGTCTGTTGCCATTATCTTTACATGCATCATTGCATGATATTCAAGGTTGAATGGGTTGAAATGGTTCATAATGGTATTTAAGTAGTGCACTGTACTGAGAGACTGGGTGAGGTTTTTGGGTACAACATGTTCATTGTTTGAACCACAGAAACCACAAGTAGGCTACTGCCCGAATCATGCTCTGAGTAACACAACAGTGCCTTCATTCTCTCTCCCTCCATTCCTCACCATCTCTACCTCCACCTCTGTCTGTTTTAGTAGCCCACAGCTCTTACTTTACCACAGAATGTTGGTGGCTCCTTATTTGGGGAGGACGGGCTTGTGGTAAAGGCTGGAGCGGAATAGGTGGAATGGTGTCATATACATTAAACACATAGTTTCCATGTGTTTGATGCCATTCCATTTGCTATGTTCCATACATTATTATGAGCCATCCTTCCCTCAGCAACTTCCTGTGTACTGTACCTACTGTATGTGAACATGCCTCCTCCCTTCACTTCCCTCCATCCATCTCCCTCTCCCTTGTCCCTCCCTCTCTCGTTCTCTCTCGCTATACCTCCCTCTACCTCTCCCTGCCTCACCCTCTTCCTGCTCTCTCGGTCTCTTTTTCTTTAATCGCTCTGTTTTCTCCTGAAGGTTAGTCGTACCTGCAGGTGTATGAAAATGTCAGAAAGGCTCACTCCATTTTCAACTACATAAATAGCTATTTCCCGCCAGAGCAAACCCACTTTCAGCTCTGACCCAACTGCCACGTCGCACAGCTCCACTTCCTACCTCCCGTTCCACTCCGCCACCAAGCCTGCTGCTGCTGCTGGGAAAAATGTACATGAAATATCTCTCTTTCACCCTCCTTCCATTTTTATATACTTCCCCAGTCCCAATGCTTCTCTGTATAACATTTTTCTCTCAGATTTCCAAATATTATAAGAGATGACCATGTACTTTCTTACCGCTTTGAAAATTCTGATTTAGTACCTTTTTTCATTGTATTGAGACTGTACCAAAACATTACATAACCTAACATAAAAAGACAATTTATGAATATCTTTAGACTGCAACTTCAGGAAGAACTACAGTGAAAATGCTCAATTCACTTTTAAAGTGACTTGAACAAAGGCTTGAAATATATTTTTTCACCCTTGTCTAAAAGCAGCCATTATTCCCCAACCTGAAATGGCCAATTCATATTGTAATTATGATTTATCAGCATATCAAAATATCGGGAACCGCCACTCATTGACAGACAAAGGCTGAGCACTTACAATGTCTGGGAGAGTGACAGTTAGTGAAAGGACGCCTCATTCCCCTTTTCAATATATGAGTTTCAAATTTGGGACATAAAAGCTAAGTCCTGAGTCCTAACACAACAGGGATGAATGCTCTTTTGAAGCTGTGTGTGTGTGTGTGTGTGTGTGTGTGTGTATGTGTGTGTTTGTGTGTGTGTGTTTCTCTGTGATTCCCCAGAGTGTAAAATGCTTTCTACGAAGAGTGTTGGCGTTGATGCAGGGGTGTGAGGGCTGTCACTGTCAGGTATGACAAGATAAGTGTTATAGAAAGATGTGTTATAGTGGAGATATAGGGATAAATGTTATACATAGAACTTTACCATCCCTGTGAATTTACCACAGTTTTATTCAAGCTAGAATTAGAAGCACTTATTTACTGTTTTACGCCTTAATTAGCATAAATCCAGAGTATTATTCACCTCTTGATACTTTTTCTACCTTCGTCTCCTAGCCAGGTCTCTCCAGTCCACCACACTAGACTGGTTTATTTCTGTGTGCTCTCTCTGTCCCAGAAAAACCTGACATGTCGCCGTCGCGTGTCAATATTGTCATCCATGTTCTGTTTCCTCCAGGAACTTCCTCCCCTAATCTTCCCTTTCAATTTTCTGGCTGCAGCTCCCCAAGACAACGAGAGGAGACATCAAAGACTGTAGGAAGACACTGGTAGCTCACAGTCACACCAGGAAGAGACAATTCCAGCTTCAAGCTTGAGGTTGTGCAAAATATGATTTTCCATTACATTTGCAGCACAGTTTCCTCGTTTGGTGGAGGAGATGGCTCATCTCTCTCAGCAGACACAGGTTTAACTCTATAGTATAGATCAGATAGACACAGGTTTACCTCTATAGTATAGACCAGATAAACACAGATTTAACTCTATAGTATAGACCAGAGAGACACAGATTTAACACTATAGTACAGACCAGATAGACATTACTCTATAGAGGAGAGCCTAAGGAGTGCCTGGAGTAAGGAGACTAGGAAATGGAAAGAGGTGCCTCCTGGGAGATCTATTTTCTCAAGGGACATACACATGTATCACACACTGTCATACCACAACCTGGCACCAACATTATCATACTCATGCACACACGTACCCAAAACATGCACGCAAGCACGCACACAGAGTAAACCGGACAGATGTCCACAAAGACATGATATACAGTATGATGTTTAAATTATATACCGTTCCAAACAGAATTCATGCAAACCACACTAAATAAAAACACAGAAAGCAAACATTACTGCTATGGCTTGAATAGAGACAAATTATGACTTCCTGTCTTATAGTAAAAAAACTAATTCCATTCTTTCTCTCTGCCTCTTTTCTCTCTCTTCCTGTAGTGTCTCATAAATTCCGTGCCCACCCACCTGTCCTCTCTCCTATGAGATGTAACACACAAAGGCCAAATTGAAAGCTAGATGGGAAATTACCCCCGGTACATTCAGGCTAATTTGCCTCTTTTTTTACTGGATGATGTTCATTTCTCAACAATACACAGCAGAGTCCACACTTTCCTTTTCCAATACTCCCGCTGTGATTCCAAATGACTTCTACAGCTTGATAGAATTAATTGGCTGACTTTGAGTAGGATGGGAATAGATAGAACATTAGCTATTGAAAAGGGAAAAGATTGACAAGTATGCTGTTCGCTGTTTTTCTTGGAAATAATTGAGAAGGAGGGTGAAAATAATTTTCTCTCTCGCCAGATGTTTGCTGTGCTCTCTCTCTCTTTGTTGTGAAGTGACTCACTCCTTTTCTCCGACACAGAACCTATCATTTTGACTTTTTATACGGACAGAACAGAGAGCAGCTGACTTACAGAGACACAAATAGATGGTGAGGGGTGTGGGGAGAAGTATTCTTGGTCCGAGGCAGGACTTCAAGGAACAATTGTCATAAACTATTTCTGTACTTTAACCGAGAAATATCTCATCAGCATATTTGTGCATTTACTCCAACACAAACAAGGGAGAGAACATGGTTTTATTTTAACCTCTAGTTTGAGGGCAATATCAAAGTCCTGAGTGCAATACAGTATCATAGGCGTTAGGAGAGACCAGGCAACAGGAAGGGGCATGGGGAGACTTGGATGGCTGGCTACTATGCTGGGTGTGTGTCTGAGGCAGATAGGCAGGTGAGCGATGGTGGGCTGCTGGGGGTTGGTAGGTTGGTTGGGGCCGGGGGGCACTGCCATGGCATGGCAGAGCGATGGAGCACTCTCTATAATTGGATCTGTCAAAACTCTACCCACGGTTAATGTGCAGCCGCTGGCTGACGTGGCCGTCAACCAGACCTCTGGCTGATCGCCTGCCTGGCCCCCAGCAGTCAGCTATCTCTGCATGATTGATGGCTCTGTTTGTCTGTTGTTGTTTGTCTGAAGGACTCTGCATCATGGCCTCCTATCCAATTAGAGTGTACTTGGAGAGCCTGGTCTCTCCTCTTCTGTCAAGTTCAGCTGGAGAAGGGGATCAATGTCACATTCTGTCAGAAAGCTCAGTCCAGAGAAGTGTCCCTCTCTCCATCCTATATCCCTCTGTCTCTCTCCATCCTAAAACCCTATGTGACTCTAATATCAATCTCTCCTTTCAACTCTACAATCTAACATCAAATGAACACAGCTGTCACTAACAACCATATCCATAATCCTGTGTCACAATGCATATAATACAGCAGTAATCATCAATTAGATTCAGCCATGGGCCGATTCTTTCTTGAGTGGATGGTCGGGGGGGGCCAGAACATAATTACAAATAATTTGTAGACTGCAATTTGACCGCAAGAATCCCAAACAGATATAATATTTGATTAAAACATGATCATTTCAAACCTTACTTACATTTTTATAGAATCACGTGTCTCTCTATTATGCATGGGAATACTTGGGAACAGATTTCCAAAATTAAAATCACATGGAGCTGATTTCCTGGTGTTTTTACAATCTTTTATGTCCAACAATGAACAAAAATAAGTAATAATTTGGCCAGCGGGCCACCATTTGGGGAACACTGTAATACAGTATCATTTTAAGTAAAGACTGTGTATTCGACAAACACAAAAGGTATAGAGTGAAAAACATACAGGTAACTGCCAAAAAAAAGGAAACACTTAAGTAAATGAGGGATACAAAGTATATTGAAAGCAGGTGCTTCCACACAGGTGTGGTTCCTGAGTGAATTAAGTAATTAACATCCCATCATTCTTAGGGTCATGTACTGTATAAAAATGCCCAAGTTGCCCATTACTTTGGCAACCATGGCTAGAAGAAGAGATCTCAGTGACTTTGAAAGCGGGGGTCTCAAATAGGGTTGCAAAGCTACCAGTAATTTACCGGATTTTGGTATAATTAACAGAAAATATATGTCAATCTATCGTAACTTTGGTCATTTATACTTGTATAACTTTGAATAAATGTGTTCATATATAGTATACATTTGTATATATAGTATTGATCTATGTCGATATTGTCTATGAGTTTTTAGTGGATAGACCATATGGTTCAAGAGAAAATAGCCTAATTAATGAAGAAAACATCTAATCAACAATTGGAATTATTTTCAAATTACTTTGCAACTCTTCCAACTATTGACTTTTTTTACAACTGCACCCAGTTTGACGCCAACAACAAATATATATTCACATAGCAAAATAAACACCTCTGTAAAAAAATGTATAATGGATAATTCATGCTGAAACCCTCATATTAAACACCAATGGTATTCACTAAGTTAATGGTTGATATTTAGGATAATGTTTTACAGCTTTGGCAATCGATTTTAAAATCCTCTTAATGAATTATTTAATATATTTTACATGTGATAAGGCCACACGTAGGGCCAGAGATAATTCGACACCTGTGATAATCTGAAGTACCCAAAAGGACCACTAGATATCTTGTAATATATTACATAAAATCCTTGAAAGATACCAACATTCTTGTAGTTTACTGTTAAACTTTGAAAGTTTCCAGTAATATACCCTCCCTTTACAAACCTAGTCTTAAAGGAGCATAGCAAGTTTAAAGTGTGTGTGTGTGTCACCAGATCTCAACTCAATTATAAATTTATGGGAGATTCTGGAGCGGTGCCTGAGACAGTCTTTTTCACCACCGTCTACTAAGATAACATATGGAATTGCTTTTAGATGGTCATACCATGGATCATTTGGATCATTTAGCTATTTTAGGACCCCTGTAGGTATAAATAAAATAGATATGAAAAAATTATAATAAAATATTGAATTTGGTCATTACAGCTATAGCCCATAGAAACACATTGAATAACATATTCATAAATGGCAAAAGAGACAGTCAAAAAATGTATCATAAGTAATGAGGTTTTGAAGTGACTGTCCTATATCTAGGAGATATAAGAAAGCTCAGGAATTATTATTATATATATATATATAATTTGTACACATACTGTACTTAACCCTCTTTTGTGGNGGGGGGGGGGGGGGGGGGTACCAGGTTACTGGTACCAGGTTACCTTCAGACGAGTCCTGTGGCACTTGTGGGGGTTGTAGAACAAAATGGAGAAGTTCATGAGGAGTTTTTAGGCCAAACCGTACAGACGTTTTCGTAAGACCACAGATTTTTTCGGAACGTCTCCTTGTCTGACAAACAGCGCTGTAGCTCTGCCATATATCGCTAGCTTAACTCTTAGCGCAAGAGTCTAGTTTCCTGAATTTCCTCCTGTCGGACATGCCCAAATTAAACTGCCTGTTACTCAGGACCAGAAGATAGGATATGCACATAATTAGTAGTATTGAATAGAAAACACTCTGAAGTTTCTAAAACTGTTAAAATAATGTCTGTGAGTATAACAGAACTGATATGGCAGGCGAAAACCCGAGGGAAATCCATCCTAGAAAATGTGTTTCTGTGAGCTTGCTCATTTTCGAATGAGTTGCTATAGGACATGATTAAATCCAGCTACCAGGTTGCAGTACCTATGGCTTCCACTAGATGTCAACAGTCTTTAGACAAGGTTTCAAGCGTTTACCTTGAAAAATAGAGGAGTAGAAGAAGATTATCCAAGGAGAGTGAGGAAGTAACTTCTGTCTGTGGCGCGCGTGACCCGGGAGCGTGCGCCTCGGTTGTTTCCTTTTCTATCGTCCAAGATATTATCTGTGTGAAATATTATAGTTAATATACATAATAGTGTACCTAAGGATCGATTAGAAACATTGTTTGATTTGTTTGGACAAAGTTTATAGATATATTTTGAAAGCTCTATATGTCTTGTATAATGGGGGAGTGGACGGTGGATTTTCTGAACAGAACGCGCCAACCAAACTGAGTTTTATGGATATAAAGAGGGACTTTTTAGAACAAAAGGAACATTGATTGTCTTGCTTGGACACTTCGGATTACCATCAGCAGAAGATCTTCAAAGGTAAGCAATTTATTTTAGCTATTTTTATGTGTTTTGTGACACCCGTGCTGGTTATGTTTTTATGCTAATGGTGGAAGTACACGGGGTGCTGTCCTCAGACAATCAAATGTTATGCTTTCGCGGTAAAGCCTTTTTGAAATCTGACAATGCTGTGAGATTGCCAAGATTCTAAGCTTTTGAAGAGTGTTCAACACTTGTATTTCCATGAATATTTTGTAATTTGAATTTGGCGTGCTCCAGCTTCACCGGATGTTGTCGATTTTGATCCCTTTCACGGGATCCATGCGCTAAGAGGTTTTAACAGACTGATTTTTATGGGGATTGTAAGATTGACATTCACGTTTTTTTAAGACGCTTTATGTTGGTGTTTCCATTATTTTGGCAGTTACCTGTATTGTAAGGATCACTTCTGCTCTGTGGTACTGTGGTACAGCTGAGGTTCCAGAACAGACCGTGTAGTGTGTGTGAGCTACACTGCTGTGTTGTGGTGTGTGTGTTTACAGCACTTCAGTGTAAATCTGCCCTGCTTTGTCATTGCAAGATCAGAGAGAATGCATGCTTTGAGCCAGAAGACATTTACAGCTTTCTCTATCCTCCAGCACATAGCTGCTGCTGCTACTCCGACGCTAGTTCTCTTCTCTTTCACTCTCTCTCACACACTGTTAGATCATCTTTCTTTCTTTTGCTCACTTTATGTTCTTTCTTTATTGGCTCAGAACATTTATGGTATAATTTCCTATAACCGACAAGAACTTCTAGACATTAGATTGGAGATCACTCCTCACAAATTCAACTTCCCAGACCTGGATCCTTTGTTTGGACTATATGAACAGTTCCATTCATCTGGTGCTCTACCAAAAAGATGCCACCAAAAGAGAGAATGGAGAGTTGGCGTTCTAGTCAGACTCTGTCGGAGGGAAAACCACCCACTGCTTCCGAGTATATTACTTTCTAAGAGATTCTAACATGATTTGTCTTACAGAGTCATGGCTCTCACCGGCTACACCTTCTTCGGCCATACAGCCTGTTGGCTTCTCCGTACATCGAGCCGACAGGAAGAGAGAACTCTCCGGGAAAAGCAAAGGTGGAGGGGTATGTTTTATGATTAATAACTCATTGTGTGATCTGTCACAATTCAATGGCTCAGACATGGGCCGTTGTTTGGGCTGTATTTCTAGACCTAAGGAAATCTTTTGATACTGTTAACCATGGAGTTCTCATCACAAAACTGTCCAAGTTCAACTTTTCCCCCGATGCCTTGAGATGTGTCATGACTGTCCACGAGAATCCAAATAGGTCAGATCAGGTTTTCAATGAATAACTTCAATCAGACCCCCTCCCACCCTAGACAGGGGAAGGAAAGAACTAGTGGGCATTAACAACTCATGCCCTGTTGTAAATCAAGGGAGAAGATCCAGGCGTGCGCTCTCAAGATTCACTAAAGGAATGTTCTTTGTTTCAACAGACTTTTTCCTGCTGAAACTCTAACACGTTCCAAAGCTAATACTGGAACAATATTTCTAACATATAAAGTGGGGAATGGTCAGAGGTGATCTATAGAACACTAATGTTATTTTGTGATGTCATAAAAAAATTTATAAAGGAAATACTGTTACTTGGAAAGTATACCCACTACATATATGAAGTTTCCATATCCTGCATAGTGCATGTAATATGAAAAATGATGAATGTGTTTTTGTTATTAAGACAGGGATGTGATTTGAGAAGCTATAAGAGATAATTGTTTTACCTAACTTTGCACAGTGAGTAGGGACCACCCGGAGTGAGGTCAGGGAGCGTGCCAGCCTGCCGAAACCGCCCCTTTCGAGCAAACTGTATAAATGATGGTTTAAGAAAAAAACATACCAGACCAGAAAGATGTGAAGCTGCATGTTTAAAGTGGTTTGAACTTTGAATCTCAACACGAGGTGCAGATGATAAACTCACCTCCCGGACAATCACTGGTACGGCTGAGTAGCTGTCCTAAGTAAAGTATCTTCGAAAGCGAATTTAAGTAGGACCATCCTGTTACTCTGCTCAAACCATCGATACGGCTGGCTAGCCTATTTTCAAAGAAGCCCCGTCAAGAGTGAATGGAAGGAAAGTCAACTCTGTAGTTTTGTTCAGGACTACACAACATGTCACCGGATACCAGACAACTACAAAGAAAGACAACAATAGAAGAACCATTTTGGCCAATCAGAGCCTTACAAGCGTTCTGCAAAAAGACCCAACCCCCTTTACAAGGCTACCCTGTTCACCAAGAGACCCCCGGCGAACCCAGGAATTTCACGTAAATACATTCATGATTTCTTACTCAAAGTGGGCTGCGGTTCGTATGCAGAGTATATGGTTACTGTAGGTGAGAGTTGTTTCTGAATGTACCAATGTTAAGTGTCTCGGTCCCTCTCCACCTCTTCTTTAACAAGCATCAATGTAGTTGTCATTCTGCTAGGGACGTGTTTTCAGAGTGTTATGTCTCCAGTCACTAACCGGTGCAGAGTGTGTATGTTTATCCTGTGTTCCCATTTCATTAGCTAGTAAATAAATAATTAAACCAATGTGTAGTACTGAATCATAAGTAAGGCTGGGGTTTTTGCAGATGCGAGGAGGTTACGACTGTTCAGAATGATGATATGATACGAGGTTCTGATTAATAAGTTGACTGTTTGTAGATGTGATAGGTAAAGACCATTTAGAGTTTAATTCGGGAGATGGTAACTCTTTAAAGAACCGCTCTTGTGGTGCCCCAGATCCTAATGAGTTAATTGTTACATGATTAATTTAGTTAGTTAATTAGATAAATAAGCGTCTTCAGATTCATGTTATAGTCAAGTCACGACAGATGGATGAAATCATACCTTGAAGGCAGAGCCCAGTGTGTCAGTGAGCAATGAGCTGTCACCCACTCTCAGCTATGATGTGGGCGTGCCCCAAGGGTCAATGCTGGGCCCCTCCTGTTCAGCCTGTACATTAATTATCTGCCTTCTGTCTTTACTTGGTCTGAAATTCAAATGTATGCAGATGGTACAGTGATATATGTGCACGCAAAGAGGAAACAACAAGCTGCACAAGAACTCACTACTGTAATGGTCCAGGTTACAAAGGGGCTCAGTGACTCACTACTGTAATGGTCCAGGTTACAAAGGGGCTCAGTGACTCACTACTGTAATGGTCCAGGTTACAAAGGGGCTCAGTGACTCACTACTGTAATGGTCCAGGTTACAAAGGCGCTCAGTGACTCACTACTGTAATGGTCCAGGTTACAAAGGGGCTCAGTGACTCACTACTGTAATGGTCCAGGTTACAAAGGGGCTCAGTGACTCACTACTGTAATGGTCCAGGTTACAAAGGGGCTCAGTGA
>QNTS01004662.1:41703-55761 GCA_003317085.1 Hucho hucho
TACATGTTATAGCACCTGCCATGAAATAGCTGATGATTGGCTGAGAGAAATTAATGAGAAAAAGATTGTGGGGGCTGTTTTGTTAGACTTCAGTGCGGATTTTGACATTGTAGATCATAGTCTGTTGCTGGAAAAACGCAAGAGCTATGGCTTTACACATCCTGCAATATTGTGGATGAAGAGTTAACAGAACACAGAGGGTTTTCTTTAATGGAAGCCTCTCCAACAAAATCCAGGTAGAATCAGGAATTCTCCAGGGCAGCTGTCTAGGCCCCTTACTTTCTAAATCTTTACTAATGACATTACCACTGGCTTTGAGTAAAGCCAGAGTGTCTATGTATGTGGATGACTCAACACTGCCCTGCTGCCTTGTCAGGAACTAATGGGATCCATAATATACCCCAGGAAGAGTAGCTGCTGCCTTGGCAGGAACTAATGGAATCCATAATACATACAAATCATAGTAATGCTACATCAGTAAATTTATTTATTTTTACCTTTATTTAACTAGGCAAGTCAGTTAAGAACACATTCTTATTAAGAAGTTAAGAACACATTCTTATTAAGAAGTTAAGAACACATTCTTATTTTCAGTGACGGCATACCCCGGCCAAACCTAGACGACGCTGGGACAATTCTGCGCCAGCTATGTCAGTAATGCTACATCAGTAAAGGTACGTCAGTAATGCTACGTCAGTAATGCTACATCAGTAATGCTACATCAGTAATGCTACGTCAGTAACTCTACGTCAGTAATGCTACGTCAGTAATGCTACGTTATAGATCAGTGTCTCAATTCTGGTCCTGGGCATTACCATGAACACATATAACTATTTATAATTTATAATCTGGTCCTGGGGACCCAAAGGGGTTTACATTTTGTTTTTTGCCTTACCTGATTCAAATCATCCAAGCTTGATGATGAGTTGATGATTTGAATCAGCTGTGTAGTGCTAGGGATAAAACAAATAAAACACACCCTTAAGATACACAGTTATAAATAGTTATACACCTTCATAGTAATGCTCAATCAGTAATGGCCAAGTGTCACCTCATTCCCTAAATAGTGGACTACTTTAGACCAGGGCCCTTAGGGCTCATAGGACTCTGGTCAAAAGTAATGCACTATGTAGGGAATAGGGTGGTATTTGGGACACAGATGTAGTAATACAGATGTCATTACAGTGTACTTACATTTTTTAAGAATGACGAACGACTTCAGCAATCTAGGCCACAAAATAGCCTTGATTAAACTATGACTGCAAATGGCTGATGTATGAATACACTGAATGACAATATATTTTCTCTCCAACAGGGGGAGTAAGTGAGCCAGAGAACCAAGTTTTAAGTTTCCAGTTTTATTAGTCTTATGTACAGGATACACATGGTATATACACTGTCCAACGAAATGCTTACTTCAGGTTCCTTCTCTACAATGCAACAACAATATGAAATAATAAAATAAATAATAAAAGATAAGATGAGAATATAATTAATACGTTAGCATAAGTATAATACAGGAAGTCACAAATATAGTACAATATTTACACATGTATCAGAGTAAGGGGAATTCTGGGCCAAGTGATTCAATTGTGCAGTATTAGCAATAGTAAAAACAAATCCCCTAGCAGCAATTGTGCTGTGTGTGTAGCATGAATTCACACTGAGTGCACAAGACACTAAGGACATCTGCTCTTTCCATGTGACTGACCAGGTGAATCCAGGTGAAAGCTATGATCTCTTATTGATGCCACTTGTTAAATACACTTCAATCTGTGTAGATGAAGGGGTGGAGACAATTGAGACATGGATTGTGTCTGTGTGCCATTCAGAGGGTGAATGGAGAAGACAAAATATTTAAGTGCCTTTGAATGGGGTATGGTAGTAGGTGCCAGGCACACTGGATTGTGTTAAGAACTGCAAAGCTGCAGGGTTTTTCACACTCAACAGTTTCCCGTGTGTATCAAGAATGTTCCACCACCCAAAGGACATCCAGCCAACTTGACACAACTGTGGGAAGCACTGGAGTCAACATGGGCCAGCATTCCTGTGGAACACTTTGAACACCTTGTAGAGTCCATGCCCCGATGAATTTGGTGACTCAATATTAGGAACGTTTTTTTTTTTTTTTTACCTTTATTTAACTAGGTCTGTTAAAAACAAATTCTTATTTTCAATGACAGCCTAGGAGCAGTGGGTTAACTGCGTTGTTCAGGGGCAGAACGACAGAATTTTACCTTGTCAGCTCGGGGATTCGATCTTGCAACCTTGCAACCTTGCACATTCACGCAGATGAGCAGGGACCCTGGGCATCTTTCTTTTGGTGTTTTTCAGAGTCAGTAGAAAGGCCTCTTTAGTGTCCTAAGTTTTCATAACTGTTACCTTAATTGCCTACCAGCTGTAAATTGTTAGTGTCTTAACAACCGTTCCACAGGTGCATGTTCATTAATTGTTTAAGCATGGACAACAGGGTTTAAACCCTTTATAATGAAGATCTGTGAAGTTATTTGGATTTTTACGATCTTTG
This sequence comes from Hucho hucho, assembly GCA_003317085.1. Taxonomy (NCBI): domain Eukaryota; kingdom Metazoa; phylum Chordata; class Actinopteri; order Salmoniformes; family Salmonidae; genus Hucho; species Hucho hucho. The sequence goes on from QNTS01004662.1 coordinate 44,231, forward strand.
AAAGACAGGGTCCTGAAAAGGGATGTTTCTTTTTTTGCTGAGTTTATGTGTGTGTGTTTGTGTGTGTGTGGATGTGCGGGTGTCTGTGCGGGTGTGTGCGTGAATGAGTACGTGTGCCACAGTCTCTTATGACCGAAAAGAGATTCTGGATATCAGAACAGCGATTACTCACCTCGAACTGGACAACGTTTTTGTCTTTAACAAGTCAGACGCGAAAGATTTACTGCTGCACCCGTCATTCGCATGAAGAGGAGACGCTGATACAGGGGATGCAGAATTTGTAGGCGAGTGGGTAACCCACCTCTACCATCCGTCCTATTGGCCAACGTGCAATCATTGGAGAATAAACTGGATGAACTCCATTTGAGACTATCCTACCAACGGGACATTAAAAACATCTTATGTTTCACCATGTCGTGTCTGAACGACGACATGGATAATATACAGTTGGCTGGGGTTTCCATGAATCGGCAAGACAGAACAGCTACCTCCGGTAAGACGAGGGGTCTGTGTCTATTTGTCAATAACAACTGGTGCGCGAGATCTGATATTAAAGAAGTCTCAAGGTTTTGCTCACCTGAGGTAGAGTACCTCATGATAAGCTGTAGACCAAACACTTTACCAAGAGAATTTCCACTATATTTTTCGTAGCCGTCTATTTACCACCACAAACCGATGCTGGCACTAAGACCACACTCAACGAGCTGTATAAGGCCATAAGCAAACAAGAAAATGCTCATCCAGAGGCGGCGCTCAGTTTTACCTAATTTATACCAGCATGTCACGTGCAACCAGAGGAAAAAAAACTCGAAACCACCTTATAACACGTTTAAGGTAAGACCCAGATGCAGACAGCGTAGAAGAAACAAAAGTTTATTCCTAACAACAGGGGCAGGCAAAAGACAGGTCAAGGCAGGCAGGGGTCAATAATCCGGAGAAGGTATAAAGGGTCCAGAACGGCATGTAGTCTCAGGGTCAGGGCAGTCAGAGGTCAATAATCCAGAAAGGTGGGATAAGGTACAAAACGGCAGGCAGTCTCAGGGCCAGGGGAGGCAGAATGGTCAAAACCGGGAAGAACTAGAAAACAGGAGCAGGAAAACAGGCAGGAGCAGGGAAAAACGCTGGTAGGTATGAATGAACAAAACTAACTGGCAACAGACAAACAGAGAACACAGGTATAAATACACAGGATAATGGGGAAGACGGGTGACACCAGGAGGGGGGTGGAGACAAGCACAAAGACAGGTGAAACAGATCAAGGTGTGAAACATTTACTCCACACACAGAGACGTGTACAAAGCTCTCTCTCACCTTCAATTTGGCAAATCTGACCATAATTCTATCCTCCTGATTCCTGCTTACAAGCAAAAACTAAAGCAGGAAGTACCAGTGACTCGCTCAATACGGAAGTGGTAAGATGATGCAGATGCTAAGCTACAGGACTGTTTTGCTAGCACAGACTGGAATATGTTCCGGGATTCCTCCGATGGCATTGAAGAGCACACATCATCAGTCATTGGCTTCATCAATAAGTGCATCGATGACGTCGTCCCCACAGTGTCCGTACGTACATACCCCAACCAGAAGCCATGGATTACAGGCAACATCCGCAGTGAGCTAAAGGCTAGAGCTGCCACTTTCAAGGAGCGGGACACTCACCCTGAAGCTAATAAGGAATCCCGCTATGCCCTCCAATGAACCATCAAACAGGCAAAGCATCAATACAGGACTAAGATTGAATCCTACCACATCAGCTCTGATGCTAGTCGGATGTGTCAGGGCTTGCAAAATATTACAGACTATAAAGGAAGGCCCAGACGCGAGCTGCCCAGTGACATGAGCCTACCAGATGAGCTATATTGCTTCTATGCACTTTTCGAGGCAAGCAACACTGAAGCATGCATGAGAGCACCAGATTTTCCGGACAACTATTGATCACGCTCTCCGTAGCCGATGTGAGTAAGACCTTTAAACAGGTCAACATTCATAAGGCTGCAGGGCCAGACGAATTACCAGGACATGTACTCAGAGCATGCGCTGATCAACTGACAAGTGTCTTCACTGACATTTCCAACCTGTCCATGACCGAGTCTGTAATACCGACATGTTTCAAGCAGACCAGTCCCTGTGCCAAAGAACACTAAGGTAACCAGCCTAAATGGCTACCGACCCGTAGCACTCACGTCTATAGCCATGAAGTGCTTTGAAAGGCTGGTCATAGGTCACATCAACACCATCATCCCAGAAACCCTAGACCCACTCCAATTCACATACCACCCAAACAGATCCACAGATGACGCAATCTCTATTGCGCTCCACACTGCACTTTCCCACCTGGACAAAAGGAACACTCACGTGATAATGCTGTTCATTGACTACAGCTCAGCGTTCAACACCATAGTGCCCTCAAAGCTCATCACTAAGCTAAGGACCCCTCCCTCTGCACCTGGATCCTGGACTTCCTGACGGGCCGCACCCAGGTGATAAGGGTAGGCAACAACATATCTGCCACTCTGATCCTCAACACGGGGTCCCCTCAGGGGTGAGTGCTTAGTCCCATCCTGTACTCCCTGTTCACCCACGAAGCATGACTCCAACACCATCAAGTTTGCAGATGACACAACGGTGGTAGGCCTGATCACCAACAATGATAAAACAGCCTATATGGAAGAGGTCAGAGAACTGGCAGTGTGGTGCCAGGACAACAACCTCTCCCTCAACGTGATCAGGACAAAAGAGCTGATTCTGGACTACAGGAAAAGGAGGGCCGAGCACACCCCCATTCACATCGACTGGGCTGTAATGGAGCAGGTCGAGAGCTTCAAGTTCTTTGGTGTCCACATCACCAACAAACTATCATGTCCAAACACACCAAGACAGTCGTGAAGAGGGCACAACAATGTCTATTCCCCCTCAGGAGACTGAAAAGATTTGGCACGGGTCCTCAGATCCTCAAAAGGTTCTACAGCTGCACCATCGAGACCATCCTGACTGGTTACATCACCGCTTGGTATGGAAACTGCTTTGCATCTGACCGCAAGGCACTACAGAGGGTTATCATGGTCCAAAGCAGTTTCTCCTGAGGGGGAATATGCATTGTCGTGCCCTCTTCACGACTGCCTTGGTGTGTTTTGACCATGATAGTTTGTGTGTACGGCCCAGTACATCACTGGGGCCAAGCTTCCTGCCTTCCAGGACCTCTATTCCAGGCAGTGTCAGAGGAAGGCCACCCTAGTCATAGACTGTTCTCTCTGCTACCGCATGGCAAGCGATTAGATTCAAAATGTTCTTTAACAGCGTCTGACCCCAAGCCATAATACTGCTGAACAGTTAATCAAATGGCTACACGGACTATTGGCATTGACCCCCCCACCCATTCTTTAGTTTCTTTAGTAAATATTTGCTTAACTTATATATTTTTTTTTAACTGCATTTTTGGTAAGGGCTTTTAAGAAAGCATTTCACTGTAAGGTCTACACCTGTTGTATTCAGCACATGTGACAAATAACATTTGATTTGATTTGGTCAGTCCAGTTCAAGTGTTCAGCAGTCTGATGGCTTGTAAATAGAGGGCTGTTGGTATCGGACCTCATGCGCCGATAACATCTGCCTTATGGTCAAGAAATAAACAGCTCATGGCTGGGGTGTGTGGGGTCCTTGATGATGCTGAGTGACTTCCTCAGGCACTGTTTTCAGGTAGATGTCCTGGATGGGCGGGAACATGGACCCAGTGATGTACTGGACTGTCTTCACCACACACCACACACAGGACCTTGCGGTCGTGATGCAACCAGTCAGGACGCTCTCGATGGTGCATCAGTAGTATTTGGAAAGGACCCAGGGAGGCATGCCTAGTATCTTCAGAAGCCATAGAAAGTAGAGTCGCTATTGCACTATCTTGACAAGAGTGGTGTTGTTGTTGGTCCATGTCAAGTGATGATGTGATGTGGACGCAGAGGAAGTTAAAAGCCGACTCTCGACAGTACTCCTGTTAATGTGGTTAGGGGCATGTTCCCTCCTCTGCTTTCTGAAGTCAACAATCAACTCCCTTGTTTTGCGGATATTGTGGGAGAGGTTGTTGTCCTGGTACCACAATGCCAGTTCACTTACATCCTCCGGATAGGCTGACTCGGATAGACCTACAACCGTGGTGTCGTCATGATGGAGTTGGTGTCGTGCAAAGCCGCAGTCATGGGTGAACAGGGAGTACAGCACAGGGCTGAGGACACACCACTGGGGGGGCCCTGAGATAAGAGTCAGTGTGGAGTAGGTGTTGTTGCCAATCTTCACAGCCTGTGGTCTGCCCATCAGGAAAGCCCAGGATCCAGTTGCAGTGTGCTGTCCAAAACCAGGGCTCTGAGCTTGATGTCGAGCTTGGAGGGAACACTAGTGTTGAATGCTGAACTGTAGTCAATGAACAGCATTCTCACATAGGTGTTTCTCTTGTCCAGATGTGTTACGGCCGTGTGAATAGCAATGGAAATGGCATCTTGGAGTGGGTCCAGTGTACCTGGCATGCTGGCCACGGCCAGCCTCTCGAAGCACTTCATGACGACGGGTATGTGTGATGGGGCGATAGTCATTTGGGCATTTCACCTTGTTTTTTTTGGGGCACTGGGATGATGGTGGTCTCCATGAAGCAGGTGGGGACTACAGCCTGGGACAGGGACAGGTTGAAGATGTCCGAGAAGGTTCCCGCCAGCTCGTCAGCGGACACTCTCAGGACGTGGCCAGGCGCTCTCACGTCAGCTTCGGAGAGCAAAAGTTACCTGGTCGTCCGGAGCAGCGAGAGCCTTCCTGGATGGCTCGGTATTGTCTGCCTCGAAGCGAGCGTAGAATGTGTCAAGCTCGTCTGGGAGGGAGACTTTGTTGGGCACCACATACTTGGATTTGCCTTTGTTGTCCGTGATAGTCTGTAGTCCTTGCCACATGCATCATGAGTCTAAGTTGTTGAACATAAATACAAGTTTGAGTTTGTCTTTTTGCATCCCTAATGGATTTGTGAAGCTCGTACCTGCTTGCTTGTACACGTTGCGGCAACCGAGTTGTCTGGGTTCGTTCTGCTGACATTGAATGCTGCAGTACTAGCTGTCTTATGATTTGGTTGGGTCTAATTGTGTTGCTGTCCTGGGGGTCTGTTTGTGTTTGTTAGGGGACTCTTCTCCAGGTTCATCTCTCTGTAGGTGATGGCTTTGTTAAGGAAGGTTTTGAAATCTCTTCCTTTTAGGTGGTTGTAGAATTTAACGGCTCTTTTCCAGATTTTGATAATTAGCGGGTATCGACCAAATTCTGCTCTGCAAGCATTATTTTGTGTTTTTTGTTGTACACAAAGGATATTTTTGCAGAGTTCTGCATGCAGAGTCCCATTTTGTGAGATCTTGGTTGGTGAGTGGACCCCAGACCTCACAACCTTAAAGGAAAATGGGTTTTATAACTGATTCAAGTCTTTTTTGCACACATTTTATGTTCCGTTTGATGGCATAGATGGCTCTTCTTGCCTTGTCTCTCAGATCGTTCACATCTTTGTGTCACACCCTGATCAGTTTCACCTGTCTTTGTGATTTTCTACACTCCTCTCCAGGTGTCGCCCATCTTCCCCATTATCCCCTGTGTATTTATACCTGTGTTCTCTGTTTGTCTGTTGCCAGTTCGTCTTGTTTGTCAAGTCAACTAGCGTTTTGTTTCTCAGCTCCTGCTTTTTCCCAGTTTCTCTTTTCTTGCACTCTTGTTTTTTTTACCCTTGCCTGTCCTGTCTCTGAGCCCGCCTGCCTGACCACTCTGCCTGCCCCTGACCCTGAGCCTGCCTACCGACCTGTACCTTTGTCCCCCGCTGGATTTTTTACCTCTGCTTACCCTGACCCTGAGCCTGCCTGCCGTCTGGTACCGTTGTCTCACCTCTGGTTACTGACACCTGCCTGCCTTAGTCTATTGCCTGCCCCTATTGGATCATTAAACTATTGTTTATTTGATGTGGTCTGCATCTGGGTCTTACCTTCATACCTAATACTTTGTGGAAGTTACCTGTGGCGCTGATGTTTGGGCCGAGGTATGTATCGTTTTTTGTGTACTCTAGGTGGGCAACGGTGTCTAGATGGAATTTGCATTTGTAGTCCTGGCAACTGGACCTTTTTTGGAACACCATTATTTTTGTCTTACTGAGATTTACTGCCAGGTCCAGGTCTGACAGAATCTGTGCAGAAGATCTAGGTGCTGTTGTAGGCTCTCCATGGTTAGGGACAGAAGCACCAGATCATCAGCAAACAGTAGACATTTGACTTCAGATTCTAGTAGGGTGCGGCCGGGTGCTGCAGACTGTTCTACTGCCCTCGCCAATTCGTTGATATGTATGTTGAAGAGGGTGGTGCTTAAGCTGCATCCCTGTCTCACCCCACGGCCCGGTGGAAAGAAATGTGTGTTTTTTGCCAATTTTAACCACGCGCTTGTTGCTTGTGTACATGGATTTTATAATGTCGTATGTTTTTCCCCCAACACCACTTTACATCAATTTGTATAGCAGACCATCATGCCAAATTGAGTCAAAAGCTTTTTTGAAGTCAACAAAGCATGATAAGACTTTGCCTTTATTTTAGTTTATTTCTCTGTCAATTAGGGTGCAGGGTGAATACGTGGTCTGTTGTATGGAAACCAGTTGGCGAAAACATTACTAGAACATTCCCAATGTCAAACCAGTTGGCGAAAACATTACTAGAACTTTCCCAATGTCAAACCAGTTGGCAAAAACATTACTAGAACATTCCCAATGTCAAACCAGTTGGCAAAAACATTACTAGAACATTCCCAATGTCAAACCAGTTGGTGAAAACATTACTAGAACTTTCCCAATGTCAAACCAGTTGGCGAAAACATTACTAGAACATTCCCAATGTCAAACCAGTTGGCGAAAACATTACTAGAACATTCCCAAAAATGTAATGAAATTGAACCATGTTTGATTAACATTCAACATAACATTATTTTGTCAAGTTCTTTAAATGTCATGAGAATGTTCCAAAGCCAAGGCACCATTCGCAGAACCATTCCCAGAACGTTCACAGAACGCATACGTTGTATGCAAAATAACCATAGGACAACCACGGTCTCACCAAGCTCTAACAAACGTATAGTTCTCAGAACGTTAAATGCTAGCTGGGCAGCCAGGTCACCAGTGATACAAGTCAGTATTTGACTTCCATCCATGTTTGAGGACATCGGGAGATGATGTGGAAACCGGACTCTATGGGCAACAGTGAGCGCCATTACATTCAAGTAGGCTTTGGTTTTGGTAAGGTGCTGTGGACAGGGATAATGGGTGAATCTGCCTCTGATTCCAAAGGTTGTGAGTTCAAATCCAGCTATATCATTTTTTGTTGTTGAGATTTTTGTTTTAAACCTATCCCAAACCTTAACCCTTACCTTAACCATTCAGAGTTAATGCCTGAACTTAACCCTAACCTTAAAAATGTTGCATTAATGCCTAAACTTAACCTAAAATGACGTCGAAATTTGACGTTTGCAACAACTTCGAAATTTGACGTTTGCAACAACTTGGAGAAACATGGACGAACGTCTAATTCTGAAGTGAGACTGTGAGAGCTAGTTGAGCTGGGAAGTGTTTGTCTTCATAGGAAATTATTGCGCAAACATTCTGAACAAACAAATTAATAATTAACACAGAAAATAGCAGTATAAACACCAAGTTGAGCAGAAGCCGGCAAGACTTGTACCCTCCACAGCTCAGCCAGAGAGACAATCAGAGCCTACCTCACAGCCAGCCGCAGTATCCCCAGTAGAACCACTGGAGACTGAGAGGATTTTGTGTATCTTTCCCTCCTTGATGACAATCAGAGCAGGCCGTATCTCTGTGCCACACAGAACCCTCCTACTCCTCACTGCGCTCACGGTCGACCCAGGCTCCATTACTGCAGGACTACCTGGGCTAGTCTAAGCAGTAAAACAAACAGGCTCTGGTAGTCTAAAGAGTAAAACAAATGGGCTAGGCTTTTAATTCTGGTCTGTGTGCAGATATTCCGTGGAATACTGTGGAGGCACCTCCCCCAAGGCAGGCGAGCGAGGCTTGCGTAAGATAGTGGTTACAGACAGTGATAAAGGTTTGTTGACCTCTCCTTTAGTCTGTATACAGAATGAACCCACGAGCCAAGTACTGTGTATAAAGCAACTCGTATTCAGGGGATATATGTTAGTAAAATATGTCTATTCAGATCTATCTCTCTGTAACATTACATTTGCAACTTTTACACTAGTCTTGGATGTGCTGTGGCCAAAGACGAATTCTTGATTCATGGGAGTGCAGCTATTATCATACTGTAAATATCATGTAAAAACACTGAGTATACAAAACATTAAGAATGTTTCCATGACATAGACTGACCAGGTGAATCGATGTGAAAGCTATGATCCCTTATTGATGTCACTTGTTAAATCCACTGCAATTAGTGTAGATGAAGGGGAGGAGACAGATTAAAGAAGGATTTTTAAACCTGGAAACAATTGAGACATGGATTGTTTATGTGTGCCATTCAGAGGGTGAATGGGCCAGACAAAAGATTGAAGTGCCTTTAAACGGGGGTATGGTAGTAGGTGCAAGGTTCACCGGTTGGTGTCAAGAACTGCAACACTGCTGGGTTTTTCACGCTCAACAGTTTCCTGTGTGTATCAAGAATGGTCCACCACACAGAGGACATCCAGCCAACTTGACACAAGCATTGGAGTCAAGACGGGCCAGCATCCCTGTGGAACGCTTTTGACACCTTGTAGAGTCCCACTTGATTAATGCAATGATTCACTAAAATGTGTGAATATTTTTTTGCAGGGACATGTGTCGTGGGATAGCTATTGTCTTTACACTGCACCACTTAGAGGGGGGGTGTATGTGGTGTAGATGGCGACATGCAGAGATACTTTGGGAGACGTCTCTTAAAGACAGATTTGTCTTTTGTCTCTTTACACAACACAAGTATCTCTCCTGGACCTAGTTTGTGTCTTATTTGTAGCGAATCAGGTGTATGAAATAGATAAATGTGTGGTAAAGTATCTCATCTTGTTCATTACTCTAATTAACATCTTTGTCTGTGATGATTACGCAGTGATTTTATAGACCATAAAGAGTAAGGGGAGAGTACAGGTAGTGTGTAATGTCTCTTTAAGAAAACATGTCAGATACTAGCAGCAACAACTCATTCTACCAATAAATTATTCAAGTGACAGTACCACTAAAATGAGACTTAAAGGAGAGGAGAGAGAGGAGAGGAGAGGAAAGGAGAGGGAGTAAAGAAGTGGAGCGGGAGTGGAGGAGAGAGCAAGGGGAGGAGAAGAGGATACGAGGAGAATGAAAGGAGAGGAGAGGACAGGACAGAGAGAGAGGAGAGGACAGAGAGAGAGGAGAGAGAGAGGAGAGGAATGGAAAGGGAGTAGAGGGGAGGAGAGGAATGGAAAGGAGAGAAGAGGAGAGAGAGGAACAGAGAGGAGAGGAGAGGAGAGAGGTGAGGAGGATAGGAGAAGAATAGAATGGAGATGTGAGAGAGTATGAGAGTATGAGAGGAAATGAGGAGATTTGAGAGAGTAGGAGAGGAGATGTGAGAGAGTAGGAGAGGAAATGAGGAGAGAATAGGATAGAATATCAGTTCGCCTCTGGCTCTGTAATTGTTAAATCATATTCCTTCGTCATCTGATGGGTGTATATGTGGGCCAAAAGGCCTGAGGCTGTGTGCGTTTCTACTGCTCTACTTTATAATATTCACTGGATTAGCTAATGGCAGTATGGCTCTGAGAACTAAACCATGATAGATTAATGTTGTTGAATTAAATACATGCATTGCAGAGTGAGTCAGAGAGAGCAGAAAAGATGGAAGGAGCGAGATGGAGATAGAGAAGGAGAGGGAGAGAGAGGGAGGGAGAGGGAGAGTGAGGGATAGCAGAGAGGTAGGGTGAGATACGAGAGAGAGAGAGACAGAGAAAGAGAGCATAGAGAGAGCTGAGAGAGAGCAGGCAGAGCAACAAAGAGATACGAGATAGAGAGAGCGCCTGGCTGACAGTAGCTAGCTAGCATGTCTGGTCCGGATCGAGGCTGGGCTGAGAGTAAGGTCAGAAAACACAATGTCATTGTGTTACAGCCCGGCTGAAACCTGAGTGACCCCAGCCTGCCTGCCCTTACAGTAGCACGGTATTTTCTAGATCAGCAAGCTAGACACTACATCCTGTCCACTAGCCATTATTATGGAGCAAACCTCATCAACAATAGACTGTAGCCAGGCCTACAATCTGCACAGCATCATTTAACCATTTACTGTGTGGATGATGTGATGATGTGATCTGTATACAAAACTACTGTATTAATCAACAATATAGATTCAATTATTTAGGGATAGACGAGGTCCTTGTGGTGGCAGCATAATTAGTGTGGTGGCAGCATCAGTATTGTGGTGGCAGCATCATTAGTGTGGTGGCAACATCAGTATTGTGGTGGCATTATCGGTATTGTGGTGACAGCATCATTATTGAGATGGCAGCATCATTACTGTGGTGGCATCATCAGCATTGTGGTGGCAAAATTGGTATTGTGGTGGCAGCATCATTATTGTGGTGCCAGCATCATTAGTGTGGTGGCAGCAGCAGTATTGTGGTGGCAGCATCATTATTGTGGTGGCAACACCAATATTGTGGTGGCAGCATCATTGGTGTGGTGGCAGCATCAGTATTGTGGTGGCAGCATCAGTATTGTGGTGGCAGCATCAGTATTGTGGTGGCAGCACCAATATTGTGGTGGCAGCATCATTGGTGTGGTGGCAGCATCGTTATTGTGGTGGCAGCATCAGTAGTGTGGTGGCAGCATCATTAGTGTGGTGGCAGCATCATTAGTGTGGTGGCAGCATCAGTACTGTGGTGGCAGCATCAGTACTGTGGTGGCAGCATCATTAGTGTGGTGGCAGCAGCAGCAGTATTGTCTAAAGAATTAATTGTTTTTTTTACAGGTGTCAAACTCATTCCACCTAGGGCCAAGTGTCTCCGGGTTTTCGCTCCTCCCTTGGACTTGATTGATTATTTAAGGTCAATGACTAGTAAGGAACTCCCTTCACCTGGTTGTCTAGGTCTTAATTGAAAGGAGAAACCAAAAACAAGCAGACACTCGCCCCTCTGTGGAACGAGTTTGACGTGCTATACTGTATTTATACTTGGGATATCGCTTTTCAACAGGAAAAGATGATAAATCACTGGAGGACGTCTTTAAGTAAGTAAGTAGACCAACATAATGCTGTAGTGTAAGGTGATTCTCCACATATTCAGTAAGTAGACCAACATAATGCTGTAGTGTAAGGTGATTCTCCACATATTCAGTAAGTAGACCAACATAATGCTGTAGTGTAAGGTGATTCTCCACATATTCAGTAAGTAGACCAACATAATGCTGTAGTGTAAGGTGATTCTCCACATATTCAGTAAGTAGACCAACATAATGCTGTAGTGTAAGGTGATTCTCCACATATTCAGTAAGTAGACCAACATAATGCTGTAGT
>QNTS01004662.1:55841-69380 GCA_003317085.1 Hucho hucho
CAGTAAGTAGACCAACATAATGCTGTAGTGTAAGGTGATTCTCCACATATTCAGTAAGTAGACCAACATAATGCTGTAGTGTAAGGTGATTCTCCACATATTCAGTAAGTAGACCAACATAATGCTGTAGTGTAAGGTGATTCTCCACATATTCAGTAAGTAGACCAACATAATGCTGTAGTGTAAGGTGATTCTCCACATATTCAGTAAGTAGACCAACATAATGCTGTAGTGTAAGGTGATTCTCCACATATTCAGTAAGTAGACCAACATAATGCTTTAGTGTAAGGTGATTCTCCACCTATTCAGTAAGTAGACCAACATAATGCTGTAGTGTAAGGTGATTCTCCACACATTCAGTAAGTAGACCAACATAATGCTGTAGTTATGATCATATTACACCTATTATTCACAAAGATAATTGAATTGTTGAGAAAATACCTAAATTCAACCCCTTGTGAGGCTTAAGCCAAAGCTGACTCAACAAGAAGAGCTGTGTTCATGTCTCACCACGCTGCATTCTCCAATCCTTACCACTGAGAGAGGATTACACGGGTGTCTTGCAATGGGATTTACTGAAAAAGGAGATTTCCTCTCACATTTTGGGGATGGGATATAAGCAGCATCCCAAATGGCACCCTATTCCCTGTTTAGTGCACTACATTTGACCAGAGCCCCTGGTCAAATGTTGCCCTCCCCAATTCATTGGGGCATGGACTTTACAAGGTGTCGAAAGCGTTCCACAGGGATGCTGGCTTATGTTGACTCCAATGCTTCCCACAGTTGTGTCAAGCTGACTGGATGTACTTTGGTTGGTGGACCATTCTTGATACACACAGGAAACTGTTGAGCGTAAAAATAACCAGCAGCGTTGCAGTTCTTGACACAAATCTTTTCTCTGGCTCATTCACCCTCTGAATGGCACACATACTCAATCGATGTCGCAATTGGCTGAAGGCTTAAAAATCATTCTTTATTTAACCTGTCTACTCGCTATTCTATCCATTCTGATTGGTGGGTTTAAAAAGTGACATAAATAAGGAATCATAGCTTTCACCTGGATTCACCTGGTGACGCAGCGGTCTAAGGCACTAAATCTCAGTGCTAGAGGTGTCACTACAGACACCCTGGTTCGAATCCAGGCTGTATGTCACGGTCGTCGTTAAAGATGGACCAAGGCGCAGCGTGGTTGTAGTTCCACATATTTAATAAAGAGAACTTTCAAAATACAAAACAAACAATCAAATAAATGTAGCGCAACACAGCACAACAAATACAGTTCAATCACCCACAACCCAGGTGGGGGAATGAACAAACTATATAGGATTCCCAATTAGAGGAACGAACAACAGCTGCCTCTAATTGGGAACCACACAAAACCAAAACATAGAAAACACTAGAAACCCCTAGTCACGCCCTGACCTAACACACCATAGAGAACCCAGAGGGCTCTATGGCCAGGGCGTGACAGTACCCCCCCCAAAGGTGCGGACTCCGACCGCACACACTGAAATTCGATTGGAGGGGTTTAGGGTGGGGCACTAGCATCGGTGGCGCCTCCGGTGCGGGACGTACCTGGCTGGAAAGGCGCACCGGACTCCTGGTGCGTGGAGCCGGAACAGGATTCACCAGACTGAGAAGGCGCACTGCAGGTCTGGTGCGAGAAGCCGGCACAGGTCTCACCGGACTGAAGAGGCACACTGGACGCCTGGTGTGAGGAGCCAGCACAGGTCTCACCGGCCTGATAACACGCACTTCAGGGCGTGTGCGGGGAGCCGGCACTGGAGTCACCGGACTGAGGAGGCGCACTGGGCTCCGGGTGCGTGGAGCCGGCGTAGGTCTCACAGGACTGATTTCACGCACCTCAGGGCGAGTGCGGGGAGCTGGCACTGGACGTACCGGCTGGGGGAGCACACTGGACGTACCTCTCTTCTATATCCCTCCCAAAACTCCGTTATACTCCTCCCTTCAGGCTCTGGCTCTCGCATCGTCTCGGTCATCTGCCCCATGTGCCCCCCCCAAAAAAAATCTTGGTTGCTTTGCACTCTTATCCCTCAGGGACTCTCGCCAAGCAGCGTCTCCCAACCCCCCTTTATCTCCTCCCAGGTCCAGATCACCTGGCCACGCTGCTTGGTCCTGGTGTGGTGGGTGATTCTGTCACGATCTCCTTCAAAACAACAAAAGACGGATGACCGGACAAAATGTGTAGCGCACGGGCACTAACAACATACAAACATTCAATAACCCACAAACACAGGTGTGGAGAGAACAAACTAAATAGGATTCCCAATTAGAGGCAAAGAACAACAGCTGCCTCTAATTGGGAACCACCCAAAACCAAAACATAGAAAACACTAGAAACCCCTAGTCGCGCCCTGACCTAACACACCATAGAGAACCCAGAGGGCTCTCTATGGCCAGGGCGTGACACTGTATCACAACTGGCCGTGATTGGGAGTACCCATAGGGCGGCCCAGCGTCGTTTGGATTTGGCCGGTGTAGGTCGTTATTGTAAATAAGAATTTGTTAACTGACTTGCCTAGTTAAAGGTTAAATTTTAAAAAACGTACAAATATATTATGTAATGGAAAGAGCAGGTGTTCTTAATGTTTTGGACACTCAGTGTTCATATCAAAGACCATTTGAGAATTTAAAAAACAGAAAACCTATGAACAAAAACAACTGTCTATGTTTGTGATCCACTAAAACATAACCCCTAAGTCTGATGCTGTTGATACCAAATTGCACGTTGTTGCCCTAGCAACTCTCTTCTTGGCAAGAGGTCTGACATCATAGTCCATGTATCAGTCTGATCTCATCTTGTTCCCCTCCCAACAACTTGGTAGTCTACTAACTAACCAGGCCCTCTAAACAACTTGATGGTCTATCAACTAACCAGGCCCTCTAAACTACTTGGTGGTCAAATCAAATCAAATCAAATTTTATTTGTCACATACACATGGTTAGCAGATGTTAATGCGAGTGTAGCGAAATGCTTGTGCTTCTAGTTCCGACCATGCAGTAGTATCTAACAAGTAATCTAACAATTTCACAACAACTACCTTATACACACAAGAGTAAAGGAATGAATACGAGTATGTACATATAAATATATGGATGAGCGATGGCTGACCGGCATAGGCAAGATGCAGTAGATGGTATGGAGTACAGTATATACACATGTATATATATGAGATGAGTAATGTAGGATATGTAAACATTATATAAATGGCATTGTTTAAAGTGGCTAGTGATACATTATTTCATCCAATTATAATTATTAAAGTGGCTAGAGATTTGGGTCGATGGCCGGACGGCATAGGCAAGGTACAGTAGATGGTTTAGAGTACAGTGTATACATTTGATATGAGTATGTCGGATACGTAAACATTATATACAAAATTGTTTAAAGTGGCTAGTGATACATTGTTACATCCAATTCCTATGTTTAAAGTGGCTAGAGATTTAAGTCAGTATGTTGGCAGCAGCCACTCAATGTTAGTGATGGCTGTTTAACAGTCTGATGGCCTTGAGGTAGAAGCTGTTTTTCAGTCTCTCGGTCCCAGCTTTGATGCACCTGTACTGACCTCGCCTTCTGGATGATAGCGGGGTGAACAGGCAGTGGCTCGGGTGGTTGTTGTCCTTGATGATCTTTTTGGCCTTCCTGTGACATCGGGTGGTGTAGGTGTCCTGAAGAGCAGGTAGTTTACCCCCGGTGATGCGCTGTGCAGTCCTCACTACCCTCTGGAGAGCCTTACGGTTGTGNAAAACTTTCCACCTTCTCCACTACTGTCCCCTCGATGTGGATAGGGGGGTGCTCCCTCTCCTGTTTCCTGAAGTCCACGATCATCTCCTTTGTTTTGCTGACATTGAGTGAGAGGTTATTTTCCTGACACCACACTCCGAGGGCCCTCACCTCCTCCCTGTAGGCCGTCTCGTCATTGTTGGTAATCAAGCCTACCACTGTAGTGTCGTCAGCAAACTTGATGATTGAGTTGGATGCGTGCTTGGCCACGCAGTCATGGGTAAACAGGGAGTACAGGAGAGGGCTGAGAACGCACCCTTGTGGGGCCCCAGTGTTGAGGATCAGCGGGGTGGAGATGTTGTTTCCTACCCTCACCACCTGGGACCGGCCCGTCAGGAAGTCCAGGACCCAGTTGTACAGGGCTGGGTCGCGACCTATCAACTAACCAGGCCCTCTAAACAACTTGATGGTCTACCAACTAACCAGGCCCTCTAAACAACTTGGTGGTCTATCAACTAACCAGGCCCTCTAAACAACTTGATGGTCTACCAACTAACCAGGCCCTCTAAACAACTTGATGGTCTACCAACTAACCAGGCCCTCTAAACAACTTGGTGGTCTATCAACTAACCAGGCCCTCTAAACAACTTGGTGGTCTACCAACTAACCAGGCCCTCTAAACAACTTGATGGTCTACCAACTAACTAGGCCCTCTAAACACCTTGGTGGAATGCTGCTGTAGGCTTTCCATTTTCCACGTAGCCTACTGTATTCATCACCAGGAATTATGTCTCCTTCAATCTCTATACCATAAGCTACTACTGCTTTAAAGATGTAAAAACAGCCATCAAATTCAAAACAAACTAAACACTGTGTGTAGATTGACGCTACACATTCCTGTTCCAATGCTCAACACAGACAGAGCAGAGCGTATGTGTGTCTGTGCTCTATTCCCCTGAGGAACCCAATCTATTGCTCTATTACTCTCTCTCTCTCTCTCTCTCTCTCTCTCTCTCTTTTTCTCTGTCTTTCTCTCTCTCTCTCTTTTTCTCTCTGTCTTTCTCTCTCTGTCTTTCTCTCTCTCTCTCTCTCTCTCTGCCCTGTGCTCAGCCCTCCCCTCTCTCTCTCTCTGTCTCTCTCTCTGCCCTGTGCTCAGCCATCCCCTCTCTCTATCTGCTGCATTGATGCTGCTGCCACCTCCCTCAGTGATGACATCATCGGCTCAGTATAGTTCAGCATCCTTCCTGTAGGCAGCAGCAGGCAGTCAACAGAACAGAGACATTTTGTCTTCTAGGTGGTGGTGGAGCACACGACGCAAACCCTCCCTGGACCCCAGGCTATAGCAGGGTATCTAGGCTATACTAGAATATACCCTCTACCGGTGGTGTTATTTCTGCCTTGTGTCTTCTTCCTGCTCGGAGGGAGGGGAGAAGAGAAGGGAGGTGGGCTGCCAGCTGGTCTGTGACAGTCAGACAGAGAGAGAGACAGAGCCGGAGGAGAGGAGACTGGAGGCTGTGGAAACAACACGAGAGTAAGAGAGATAGAGAGAGAGAGGAACTGGAGTTGGGAGAAAGACGATTAACAGAGGAGGAGAGCAGAGCAAACAAGCTTCTTAAACCGGACGGGGCATTAAAGAGGTAGGATCCATTGTTCTGGTGCTAATGCAGTATTCATGGGGCAGTGTTTGTTTGGTGTTGGGTCTCCCGGGGCTGGGAAGGGAGGAATGATTGTGACGGGGTGCGGCTTTTGAGGAGCTGTCAGCTCAGACCATGTAGGACAGATGGAAAACCAGGGGCTTAAATATAATAGATAATTTTCTCTATAACCTATTTATTATAATTTTGAGCTGGTTGACAATAAGAAATGCCCTGTCATTCAGGAGGTAGGCTAGGCAGCAAAATCAGTTGACAACCTCATGAAGAATTATGCTTATTTATTTAAGTTGCAAATTAATTGTGCCTGTGGCCCGGCCCAGCATTATACAACAGTCATGAATTATCCTGAAATGTCCATTTCAAATGAAATCCTATGTCTAGGCTACAGGGATGTTTAGTAGCCTACACTAGTAGACAAAAAGGTGCTATCTAGAACCTAAATGGTTCTTCGGCTGTCCCCATAGGAGAACCCTTTGAGGAAGCCTTTTTGTTTCCGGGTTGAACTCTTTTGGGTTCAATGTAGAACCCTCTGTGGAAAGTGGTTCTACATTGAACCCAAAAGGGTTCTACCTGGAACCAAAAGGGTTCTACCTGGAACCAAAAAGGGTCCTACCTGGAACCAAAAGGGTTCTACCTGGAACCAAAAAGGGTCCTCCTATGGGGACAGCCGAAGAACCCTTTCGGGAACCCTTTTTCCTAAGAGTGTATGACAGAAATGATGCGGGGAATACATTGTAGATTAGACCATGATAAACTCCTATGATAAATAGCCTGTGCATCTCAGTCTAATTTCACACAGCATCCTAACAGTAATAACAAAGGTAATTTAAATCAAAACCCTGTGTTAATAACCTCGTTATTACAGTATATCTATAAAACGCTGGTCAAATGCATTCTCATCTTTTAAATAGACTACCCACCTCATGTTAGGTTAAGCCTACACGCAGGCCTAGTAGATAATAGCCTGCAGTTAGCCACATGCTACAGTATAAATACTTGTTACATTTTATTTTACTTTTATTTAACTAGGCAAGTCAGTTAAGAACAAATTCTTATTTACTCCGTATTATTTATGTCTCGATTCGCTTTGACACCACCGCACAATTTAATTTTTTAAATTTTTATTTATCCTTTATTTTACCAGGTAAGTTGACTGAGAACACATTCTCATTTACAGCAACGACCTGGGGAGTAGTTACAGGGGAGAGGAGGGGGGGATGAATGAGCCAATTGTAAGCTGGGGATGATTAGGTGACCGTGATGGTATGAGGGACAGCTTGGGAATTTAGCCAGGGCACCGGGGTTAACAGCCCTACTCTTACGATAAGTGCCATGGGATCTTTAATGACCTCAGAGAGTCAGGACACCCGTTTTAACGTCCCATCCGAAAGACGGCACCCTACACAGGGCAATGTCCCCAATCACTGCCCTGGGGCATTGGGATATTTTTTTAGACCTGAGGAAAGAGTGCCTCCTACTGGCCCTCCAACACCACTTCCAGCAGCATCTGGTCACCCATCCGGGGACTGACCAGGACCAACATGTCCAGGAATACTGTAGACTACATGGCAGTCTTACTAGGGCTACTGTAGACTACATGGCAGTCTTACTAGGGCTACTGTAGACTACATGGCAGTCTTACTAGGGCTACTGTAGACTACATGGCAGTCTTACTAGGACTACTGTAGACTACATGGCAGTCTTGGTGATGGTGATATTATGGTGTTATGGTGATATTAAGGTGTTATGGTGATATTAAGGTGTTATGGTGATATTATGGTGTTATGGTGATATTATGGTGTTATGGTGATATTAAGGTGTTATGGTGATATTATAGTGTTATGGTGATATTGTGGTGTTATGGTGTTATGGTGATATTGTGGTGTTATGGTGATATTGTGGTGTTATGGTGATGTTATGGTGTTATGGTGATATTATGGTGTTATGGTGATATTGTGGTGTTATGGTGATATTATGGTGTTATGGTGATATTATGGTGTTATGGTGATATTGTGGTGTTATGGTGATATTGTGGTGTTGTGGTGATATTGTGGTGATATGATGGTGTTATGGTGATATTATGGTGTTATGGTGACGTTATGATGGTGTTATGGTGATATGATGGTGTTATGGTGATATTATGGTGTTATGGTGATATGATGGTGATATTATGGTGTTATGGTGATATGATGGTGATATCATAGTGTTATGGTGATATTGTGGTGTTATGGTGATGTTATGGTGATATGATGGTGATATTATCGTGTTATGGTGATATTGTGGTGATATGATGGTGATATTATGGTGTTATGGTGATATGATGGTGATATGATGGTGTTATGGTGATGTTATGGTGATATGATGGTGATATTATGGTGTTATGGTGATATTATGGTGATATTATGGTGTTATGGTGATGTTATGGTGATATTATGGTGATATTATAGTGTTATGGTGATATTGTGGTGTTATGGTGATATGATGGTGTTATGGTGATATTATGGTGTTATGGTGATATTATGGTGATGTTATGGTGATATTATAGTGGTATGGTGATATTGTGGTGTTATGGTGATGTCATGGTGATATGATGGTGATATTATGGTGTTATGGTGATACTGTGGTGTTATGGTGATGTGATGGTGATATGATGGTGATATGATGGTGTTATGGTGTTATGGTGATGTTATGGTGATTTTATGGTGATATTATAGTGTTATGGTGATATTGTGGTGTTATGGTGATTTGATGGTGATATGATGGTGATATTATGGTGTTATGGTGATATGATGGTGTTATGATGTTATGGTGATTTTATGGTGATATTATAGTGTTATGGTGATATTGTGGTGTTATGGTGATGTTATGGTGATATGATGGTGATATGATGGTGATATGATGGTGATATTATAGTGTTATGGTGATATTGTGGTGTTATGGTGATGTTATGGTGATATGATGGTGATATTATGGTGGTATGGTGATATGATGGTGTTATGGTGATTTTATGGTGATATTATAGTGTTATGGTGATATTGTGGTGTTATGGTGATGTTATGGTGATATGATGGTGATATTATGGTGTTATGGTGATATTATGGTGTTATGGTGATATTATGGTGTTATGGTGAGAATCGGTTACAATGGTTCCATACATTTGTTTTTTTTACCATTCTCAGTCAAATATTAATAGTCTAGGTTATAATTGGATATGGTAATGGTTTACCATTGGGAACTGGTTGGGTAACTTGAAGGCTATTTATGCCCTGATTTGTGTTCCAGACACCATAGGGTCCTTTGGAGGCAGCCACTGANTGTACTTTGGACGGTGTCCATATTGACCTTGTCTGTGCTTACAAATATCTGGGCATCTGGATAGATGAAAAGCTGTCTTTTAAAAAGCATATTGATGAGTTAGTTAAGAAGCTGAGAATAAACATGGGTTTCTTCTTTAGAAATAGGTCCTGCCTCTCGCTACATCGTAGAAAGCACATTATTCAGTCGACGTTCCCATCGGTGCTAGACTATAGCGATATTCGTCTATATGAACACAGCTGCCACTTCATTAAAGCTGCTCGATGCAGTTTATCATAGAGCACTGCTCTTTATTACAAGTGACCGTTTTAGTACTCATCACTGCATTTCTCTACCAGTGTAGTTGGTTGGCCCTCTGTGAAGTCATCACTGCATTTCCCTACCAGTGTAGTTGGTTGGTCCTCTGTGATGTCGTCACTGCATTTCCCTACCAGTGTAGTTGGTTGGCCCACTGTGATGTTGTCACTGCATTTCTCTACCAGTGTAGTTGGTTGGCCCTCTGTGATGTCATCACTGCATTTCTCTACCAGTGTAGTTGGTTGGTCCTCTGTGATGTCGTCACTGCATTTCTCTACCAGAAAGTTGGTTGGCCCTCTGTGATGTCATCACTGCATTTCCCTACCAGTGTAGTTGGTTGGTACTCTGTGATGTCACGTAGGTAGATACGTTGCTGAGTTTTAATTTATAAATCCTTTTTGCAAACAACCTCCACTGTACCTAACATCGTTACTAAACTTTAGACATAACAGTTACCATACCCGGTGTCAGGGACGGCTAAATCTGGAAATTCCTTTCGTCTCTACTGAGTCAGGTAAATCAGTTGTTTACAAAACATACGGAGGAGCAAGTTAAAAAGCTGAGGTTTAAAGAGGTCTTGTTTTCTAGAAATAGATCTGGCCTCTCCCTAATTAAAAGGAAGCATATTGCACAGTCGACTTTCCTGCCAGTTCTTGATTCACACCATTTACCAGAATGCAGCAGCAGCCACTACTCTTAAACCTTTGGATGGCGTCTACCATAGCACCATTCGTTTTATCCCTGGTGACAGTTTTAATACGCACCACTGCATCCTGTATCAAAAGGTTGGCTGGTCCTCATTAAAGTCCCGTAGATCACTTCATTACTCCCTTTTTGTTTACAAAGCCCTACTACACAAGCTTCCAACTTACCTAACTTTGTTGTTAATGTATAAAAGAACGAGATGCTAAACCCGTTCACAGGGTTGGTTAACTCCTCAGATACCTCGGGTCTCCGCAGAGTTAGCTAAATCCACTTTTAGTTTTCACGCTCTACATTTTTAGAATCACGTACAAAATGCATTTCATTTGGATTCCCTTGGTGCTACTAAAGCAGTTTAAAACCCTGATGATAAATGAGATCACCGAGGCGTGCTATTGTTCTGATTGATTGATTTTAGTAAACTCGCTTCTGATGCTGTGATGTTCGCATGTCAAATCAAATCAAATAAAAGTTTATTTTGTCACGTGCGCCAAATACAACAGGTGTAGAACTTACAGTGAAATGCTTACTTACAGGCTCTAATCAATAGTGCAAAAAAGGTATTTGGTGAACAATAGATAAGTAAAGAAATAAAAACACCAGTAAAAAAGACAGTGAAAATAACAGTAGCGAGGCTATAACAGTAGCGAGGCTACATACAGGCACCGGATAGTCGAGCTGATTGAGGTAGTATGTACATGAATGTGTAGTTAAAAACTGTTGAGAAGCCTTTTGGTCCTAGACTTGGCACTCCGGTACCGCTTGCCATGTGGTAGTAGAGAGAACAGTCTATGACTGGGGTGGCTGGGGTCTTTGAACATTTTTAGGGCCTTCTTCTGACACCGCCTGGTGTAGAGGTCCTGGATGGCAGGCAGCTTAGCCCCAGTGATGTACTGGTCCGTACGCACTACCCTCTGTAGTGCCTTGCGGTCGGAGGCCGAGCAATTGCCGTACCAGGCAGTGATGCAACCAGTCAGGATGCTCTCAATATTGCAGCTGTAGAACCTTTTGAGGATCTCAGGACCCATGCCAAATCTTTTTAGTCTCCTGAGGTGGAATAGGCTTTGTTGTGCCCTCTTCACGACTGTCTTGGTGTGTTTGGACCATTCTAGTTTGTTGGTGATGTGGACACCAAGGAACTTGAAGCTCTCAACCTGCTCCACTGCAGCCCCGTCGATGAGAATGGGGGTGTGCTCGGTCCTCCTTTTCCTGTAGTCCACAATCATCTCCTTAGTCTTGGTTACGTTGAAGGAGAGGTTGTTATTCAGGCACCACCCGGCCAGGTCTCTAACCTCCTCCCTGTAGGCTGTCTCGTCGTTGTCGGTGATCAGGCCTACCACTGTTGTGTCGTCTGCACACTTAATGATGGTATTGGAGTCGTGCCTGGCCATGCAGTCGTGGGTGAACAGGGAGTACAGTAGGGGACTGAGCACGAACCCCTGGGGGGCTCCAGTGTTGAGGATCAGCGTGGCAGATGTGTTGCTACCTACCCTCACCACCTGGGAGTGGCCCGTCAGGAAGTCCAGGATCCAGTTGCAGAGGGAGGTGTTTAGTCCCAGGATCCTTAGCTTAGTGATGAGCTTTGAGGGCACTATGGTGTTGAACGCTGAGTTGTAGTCAATGAATAGCATTCTCACATAGGTGTTCCTTTTGTCCAGGTGGGAAAGGGCAGTGTGGAGTGCAATAGAGATTGCATCATCTGTGGATCTGTTGGGGCGGTATGCAAATTGGAGTGGGTCTAGGGTTTCTGGGATAATGGTGTTGATGTGAGCCATGACCAGCCTTTCAAAGCACCTCATGGCTACAGACGTGAGTGCTACGGGTCTGTAGTCATTTAGGCAGGTTACCTTAGTGTTCTTGGGCACAGGGACTATGGTGGTCTGCTTGAAACATGTTGGTATTACACACTCAATCAGGGACATGTTGAAAATGTCAGTGAAGACACCTGCCAGTTGGTCAGCACATGCCCGGAGCACACGTCCTGGTAATCCGTCTGGCCCCGCAGCCTTGTGTATGTTGACCTTTTTCAAGGTCTTACTCACGTCGGCTACGGAGAACGTGATCACACAGTCATCCGGAACAGCTGATGCTCTCATGCATGCCTCAGTGTTGCTTGCCTCAAAGCGAGCATAGAAGTGATTTAGCTCGTCTGGTAGGCTCGTGTCACTGGGCAGCTTGTGGCTGTACTTCCCTTTGCAGTCTATAATAGTTTGCAAGCCCTGCGACATAAGACGAGCGTCAGAGCCAGTGTAGTATGATTCAATATTAGCCCTGTATTGACGCTTTGCCTGTCTGATGGTTCGTCGCAGGGCATAGCAGGATTTCTTGTAAGCTTCCGGGTTAGAGTCCCTCACCTTCAAAGCGGCAGCTCTACCCTTTAGCTCAGTGCGAATGTTGCCTGTAATCCATGGCTTCTGATTGGGGTATGTACGTACAGTCACTGTGGGGACGACGTCCTCGATGCACTTATTGATAAAGCCAGTGACTGATGTGGTGTACTCCTCAATGCCATCGGAAGAATCCCGGAACATGTTCCAGTCTGTGATAGCAAAATAGTCCTGTAGTTTAGCAGGAGTCAAGAGGATAGAATTGTGGTCGGATTTACCAAACGGAGGGCGAGGGAGAGCTTTGTACGCGTCTGGAGTACAGGTGATCTAGAATGTTTTTCCCTCTGGTTGCACATTTAACATGTTGATAGAAATTTGGTAGAACTGATTTAAGTTTCCCTGAATTAAAGTCTCTGGCCACTAGGAGCGATGCCTCTGGGTGAGCGGTTTCCTGTTTGCTTATTTCCTTATACAGCTGACTGAGTGCGGTCTTAGTGCCAGCATCCGTCTGTGGTGGTAAATAAACAGCCAAGAAAAGTATAGCTGAAAACTCTCTTTGCAAATAATGTGGTCGACAGCTTATCATAAGATACTCTACTACAGGCGGGCAAAATCTAGAGACTTCCTTAGATTTTGTGCTCCAGCTGTTGTTTACAAATATGCACAGACCACCCCCCTTCATCTTAACGGAGTGTGCTGTTCTATCTTGCCATAGGATGTTGCAGTTTTTAATGTCCCGTTGGTAGGATTTTCGTGATCGTACCTCGTCTAATTTATTGTCCAGTGATTGCACGTTGGCGAGTAATACTGACGGTAACGGCAGCTTTCCCACTCGCCTTCTGCGGGTCCTCACGAGGCATCTGGCTCTGTGTCCTCTGTACCTGCGTCTCTTCCTCTTGCAAATAACTGGGATGTTGGCCTTGTCGGGTGTTCGGAGAATATCCTGTGCGCCCTGCTTGTTGAAGGAAAAAATCTTTGTCTAATCCGAGGTGAGTGATCGCTGTCCTGATATCCAGAAGCTCTTTTTTGCCGTAAGATACGGTTGCAGAAACATTATGTACAAAATAAGTTACAAATAACGCGAAAAAAAACACACAATAGCACAATTGGTTGGACGCCCGTAAAACTGCTGCCATTTCTTCCGGCACCATTTCAGTGAGCTTGTTATTAATGATCTTGTTATATTTTTATATTTTGCTTTTTGGTCTCAGGAAAACATTGAAAATGAGACGCTCGATTGGGCTCCCCTGATTAAATAAATGGGAATGAAAAAGTGACCTCTTTAACACCAACGTATTATTTTGGCTAGCCCGAAAATCGGGTCGGAATTACAGAAAGAGGGATGTCTGTCTCCCCCATTCCCTCTCTGTCTCCCTCCATCCCCTCTCTGTCTCCCCCATTCCCTCTCTGTCTCCCTCCATCCCCTCTCTGTCTCCTCCCATTCCCTCTCTGTCTCCCCCATTCCCTCTCTGTCTCCCTCCATCCCCTCTCTGTCTCC